>VZTT01042960.1:13432-41353 GCA_013400855.1 Buphagus erythrorhynchus | reverse complement strand
AAAAAAACAAAAAACCAAAAAAATGAGTGAGGTTTTTTGCTGCTATTTTTAAGCACATAAGGCTATGATCCAGGGCAACTTTTTAAAGTAATGTGATACAACTCTCTTGGGCAGCACTGATTAAGCGATACTTTAAGTATTTCATCTCAAATGAGCACTTTTCTCTAGCGAAAGAATGAAAGATGTCAAAGACATAAACTGATTTTTGGTCTGCCATTCACATTGGGTAGCTGTTAGAAAGGCATCTCTTTTTTCTGTTTAAAATTGAGCATGGTTGATTTATGTTCTTACATCCTCTAAAACTCCCAAACTTTGAGCTATGGGCTGTCTTGCTTTTTCCATCCTGGTCACTTAATTTCTACAGTTACTGGGTAATTTCTTTTGTTTACCCAGTACTTTTAATCTCACCCTGTGTACTATAATCAAAGTTTAGGATGGGGGGGGGGGAAAAAGCCCTATGCAAACACCAATCTCACTTTCCATACCAGATCCTTTCAAAACGCGTTTTTAAGGAGGCACCATAAACAAACATAAAACCTATCTCCTTTCGGAATTACTGCTGGTTATAAAATAAATAAGCCAGATGTGTGTGATAGAAAGATATAACTTGCTTTTCAGTTTGTTTCCATGATGTCTAAAGAAGGCAGGGACTGTGACATTCCACCTGGCAGTGCACAGCCATGACCGACGTTCTCGACATAGATGTGAGACAACAATACCAGATGGTTGTTTGGGCATTTCGAATTTCGCAGTTTTTTCTACATCTTAATTCAAGTTAAATTTCGTGATGCTAAAAAATTAGAATTCTGCTTGGTTTACCCGTGTATGAATAGGACTACATTTTCTGCTAGAGGTTGCAGTGAGTTTTTCTTTCATGCCAACACACTGGCGTACCTGTGCCTACCTCCTCAATCGACTCTTTCTGGGTGGACTCGGGGAAAAAACCAGCGCTCACCCTGCACATACTCACCAGGGAATTATGATGGGAACCCTGCAACAACAGAACTCCCGCCTGTGCCTCTGCCCGAAACTCGTTATATCGCGGGACAGCGCACAGTGGGAAAGCAGCCCCGAGGGGAGCTCCCTGCCAGCGGGGAGCGGCGCCGGGAGCCCGGGCAGAAGCAGGAAGGAGCGCGGCTTCTCCGGCCCAGGGAGCAGCTCCGGCGCCTCACGGCGCTGCTGGGCCGCCCGCGCTCCCGGCGGCTCGACGGCGACCTTCACCACCCGCGGGGGTGGGGAGCGGCCCCGCNGGGAGCAGCCCGGCCGGGCCGGGGCCCACAGCGCCTCGCCGGGCTCGGCAGCGCGGCCGCCGCTCCTCCCCTCACCCGCGGGCAGGGCGGGGGGCAGCGCCCCGCCGGCGGCTTCTACCTGTCCCGGAGGAGGAGGAGCCGCGGAGCCAGAGGGACAAAGTTTACTCTGGAAAGTTTGCCGCGGGTGGGAAGGGAAAGGCGGAGAGCGAAGGGGAAGGTCGCTCCCGCCCCGCCGGCCGCAGCCGGGGCTCCCCGAGGAGGCGGACGCAGCGGCGGGTCCGCCCGCGGGGGACGCTCCGCTTCCTTCGCCCTGCACCGGGCGCCACCGCCGCAGACACGCTCAGAGGCCTGAGGAGGTGACCGGCGAGCGGCAGCAGGGCACGGCAGTCCTCCTGGCCCGCCTCCCTGGGAGAAGCGGCCAGGGCCGGGGACGGCCGCCCGGAGGAACTCCCGCGGGGCTGCCCGGGGCTCCCGAGTGCCGCACCGTGCCCCCGACGAGAAGGAGGCTCCTTCGCCACCCCCTCCACCGGGACCCCCGCGCCCTCCTCCGCGGCGGCTCCCATGGCTCTGAGCAAAGGGCTGCGGCTGCTCTGGAAGCAGGAGCCGGGGCCGAGCGCGCTGCTGGAGGCGCGCTGCCGCCAGGACTGCCTGTTGCTGGAGGCCGGCACCGTGGCGGCGCTCAGTAAGTGCGTGCGGGGGCGGCCGCGGGGGCCCGGGGGTGTCCGAGGGTGCGCACCTCTGCCTGTGAAGGGACACTGCGGTGCGATGGCAGCAGGCGATGCCCTGGAGCATCGGGGCGCTTTCCTCCGTGGCATGGAGAGAGGAAGGGGAGCGCGCAGACTCACGTCCAGTAGGATGCTGGCTGCGGGGAGCGCCTCGCCTCGCTTACAGCCCGACCTCCAGCACGGCCCTCCAGGCTTGGTCACTTGCTGGCGCATTTGGGTGACCCCCGGTATGTGCCGTGCATGGAGGGCTGGTCAGCATCTCCTCCCGATCACGTCCCATCGCTGCTCTGGGTGTCTTTAGCCTCCTCACCAGCAGCCGGGGTAGAAGAAGCAGGAGAGGCCACCCGGCTGGCTGGTGGCGGTGAGGTCTCGGCGCAGGGCACCTTTGGTGTACAAGACTTATCCTCTACAGCCTTGGCTGCAGAGGAGGGCCCAGGTAAAGGAGTGGGATCCACTGCCTCTTGAGGAAGTGCTTAACCAGTGAGGACAGCCAGCTCACAGCGGAGGTGTTTTGGGATGACTGACTTGAGATTTGTCTCCCGTAAAAAATCCCTGGTTTCTTGCTGTGGTGCCCCTGTGGTTTGAATGGTGTTTGGTTACTTGGTCTCCTAAACATGCTCAGGGCTGTCTCACCTCGTGTGATTGATTCTTGTTACACATGAATTAATGCAGTGCCGATGTTGCTAATGTTGAGGCAGACACAGAAAAATGAGGTGACTGAGAATGTAAGGGGCAAAAAGCAATGTAGGGGAACATATGCTTGTGCTGTGTTCTTAAATTGTCTTCTGCGTAATATTTGTGCCTGCAATCATGCTTATGTTCACAGCATTGTAGGAGTCCGTGTTCAAGCAGCTTACACTGTTGTAGTAAGATCTGTGTGTACATTGTGATTTGTACAATGTCAGTCACAGTGTCACCTCAGGATCTGGGTCCACTGAGCTGAACCCTCCACAGTGTACACTGGCAGGACATGCAGACTTTCAGGTGTTGGGGACTTTAGGAATGATGAAAGCCAGAAAAGTCATCAAGGGGCAGCTGATTTTCACAAGAGTAGTTCTGATATTGGGAAAATTTTGACCAGTCATGGAAAAGATGTTATTGCCACACTGTGGGAATTTTTGTTTGGTTTGTTTGTTGCTTTTATTTTATTGGAGTTTTGTATTGCACAATATTTTGAGGGTTCCGTTTCTTGCTAAATTCTCCCATAATAGTGGACATAAATGTGTTACATTTTTCTGGAGGGGGTTTTTGTGTCAGTTTTCAGTGAACTGGCAGTGAAAGTCAGTTAGTACTGAGCAGCACTTTACTCACTTTCCCTGACTCTAAAACCTGTTGACATTAAAACTCTATATTGATATCAATAGGGTTTGGTCTGTATTTTATTATTCTGATAAAAATCTAAAGCAGCTCCACTTCCTAAAGCCAATGTGCATGAATAAAATAGAGACTCCAGTATTCACCTAGCAAGCCCTGAGCCACCTGTATGACCAGTGGTTGGAAATATTTGAAATCTCACTAATTAAATGAATCATCAGCATAGAGTAGTTTTTTCTAGCCCAGTGTTGCCATCCCCCATTTGAATTACTATACCTGAAATGATGTAGTAGCTGGAAAGTTGTCCAGCCAAAAAGGACCTGGTGGTGCTGCTCAGCATCCATCTGAACATGATCCAGCAGTGTGCCCAGGTGAACAAAGAGGCCAATGGCATCCTGGTCTATCTCAAAATAGGAGCATGTCTGGAGAAGGACAATGGAGCCAGTGAAGGATCTGGAGCACAAGTCCTATGAGGAGCAGGTGAGGGAGCTGGGGTTGTTCAGCCTGGAGAAAAGGAGGTTCAGAAGAGACCTTATCATTCTCTATAACTGCCCAAAAGGAGGGTGTAGCCAGGTGAGAGTTGGTGTCTTCTCCCAGGTAACAAGTGACAGGACAAGAGGAAATAGCCTCAGCTTGCACCAGACAAAGTTTAGATTGGAGATTAGGAGAAATTTCTTCATGGAAAGGATGGTCAGGCTTATGGAAACAGGCTGCCCAGGGGAGTGGTGGAACTACTATGCCTGGAGGCGATCCAAAACTGTGTGGATGTGGAAGTTGGGAAACATGGTTTAAATGATGAACACAGTGGTAGTAGTTTAATGGTTAATTTACTAGTTCAATGATCTTAGACATTGTTTCTAATCTTAATGATTCAATGATTTTGTGATTCTATGATTATAGAATTTATACAGTCTCCCTTAAAATATGTTAGAAGAATTCTGAAGTAGTGATTTATATAGGGTAAAAAGCCTGTTTGCCATGCCTTCTGGAAGTACAGTGTCATGTCTTGAGATAACTGTAATCGTGTCTGTGTTGGCACTCCACGGTAATAACTTCGTCATTTTATTTCATTTGATTCCTCTATTCCTTCCTGGGTTGGTTCCTGTATTGTAGGAAAAGCTGGTTTGTCCAGTGGAGCCTGTTTGGATAACTTCTTCTGTTTATGTAGCAGAGGACCAGAAAAGGAGGGAAAACCAGCAGTAGGTATTGTGCTGGTGAATTTAGAAGAATTGTGAAGAGGAAGCTTCACAGCAGGTGGTAACAGAAACAACATTAATTCTGTTTTGTTTGACTTGCCTTTAGGTTGTTACTAACCTAAAGGTTAGTAACAACTAAGAATGCGACAGTGGGCGGTTAACATAAACTTTGTATATGTGTGGTTTCAGACATACTAGTCCTAGGATTGTGTTAGTTTTGGCCTCTCTGTCTAGTTTTCTGTTTCTAAAATAAAGTTCTTTAAAAATTGCATACCTGTGGCAAGGAGTTATGCAACTGTGCCTTATGCAAACCTCTACACTAAATAAAAGCAGAGTGGTATACCTGGAGCACTTAAGTTGTATGACAGTTCATGTAGCTTTGCAATTAGTAAGCAGAACTGTAGAGAGGAATAATCACAGATGGACAGTGAAGGCCTGAGAACAAATTTTAGTCGTTGTTCACTGGTTTTTTTTCCATAATTACCAAGTATCTCTGCCCTTGAACAGTCATGACATCTGCACTTGCGGAAATTTTAATTGCTTCTATAATAATTTTGTACTAGAAGAAACTTTAATGTTGAATTTAACCTAGTTCAAGTGGCAGATGGGAGTGAAAAGTGTCCTAGAAGAAGTGGTGTTACGAAAAAAGAGATCTGAAACCACACACTTGTACAGACACAGTGTCAATACAGGCTATAAACCTCTGGCAAATTACTCATGAAAATAAACACTTTCAAATATGTAAGCTAACAATTTGATGGTGTCCCATGAATGGAAGACTTTATACTTTTTCCTGTCTCAGTATGTTATAAAAATAATGATGACAATTTTAGTTGCACAAATTGATAATTTCATAATTTCCTTACTGCATGCAGAGGTTTAATACTTGAAAAATATTTGCATCCTTGATATCAGTAGTGGAAAAGTATTGTAAAGATCTCTAATTGCTTGAATGTCAGCAATTTATGAAATGAGAACACTTGTCCTGTAATAGAAACCTAAACTAAACAACTTTTGGAAAAAATCAAGAAATCAAAAATCACTGCAGGAAACCTAGTTGCATAGTCCTAAACCCTTAATCTAGTAGTGATGTGATATCAACAGAATTTGTTTTTTGTTTTTTGTTCTACTGTAAGTTAAATAGTATTTTTGAGGCTGGCAGTTTTTCTTCCTCCTCTCATGATGTCACTGTAGGGTGGAGGGTAAAATTCACTATTTTGAATTGAATGACACATTTTGCTGGAGGCTTTTTTTGTTTATTTTCTTTTTTTTTTTTTTGCTGCTGGCAGTCCTAAAGCTTCAGTCATCTCCAGAAGGATGAATGACGGCCTGAAACAATTATTCCAGAAATTCTCTAAACTAGAACATCAATATATTCTGTGGAAGAAATGTAGAGTCATGAAGGATGAAGAAAAATTGTCACTGATTTAGCAGTTTTTGCTTAATGCAACAGGGAGTATAGATACAGATACTGTTCCTACTTTAAACACATCACAGTTTTGGTGGTTTACAGATGAAGTGAACTGCACAAGGTAGTTCTGGACTGCTGTCAAGGCAGTTGCTAAACTAAGGCTATAGTACTGAAAATATGGTGATTTAACTTTATTATAGCAGGTAGTTTCAGTGAAAAGCTGTCAGCAGGAGTGCTCTGCTGTTGAATTTCAGCATAATAATATGTTTTCTCAAGGGCAGAGCCAAAGTGTGCAGAGATGTTTTTTTTTTTTTGCAAGCTCTTTGATTCTGCAGCTGCTTTTATAAAGGATGTTACATCACCTGTTATGTTAAATCCTAAATGACCATGGTGTCTGGAAAGTACAAAAGTTCAAAGCTGATACAGTGTGTGTTTTTGCAAACATGTCTGAGGTTTTTCCTGACTTTTACCCACAGATCTGTGAAGTTAGCCTTTTAGAGACAAAGTTATGTAGAGTTAAGGTGTACGTACACTCTGTGGTGGAGCTCTGTGCCTCCTCTGTTGCTTCAGTTGCAGGTGTGTGTGTGGTTCTCTGAAGCAGCAGAGTGAAATCAGGGTAAAGTCTTGCAAAACCAGGAAGTAGCAGTTATTTACCTGTGCATCTTTTTCTTCTTTTGTACAGAAAGTGGTTTCTGTGCTGTAGGTACATTCACTGTTTACAATTAGCTTTGGTTTTGTATTTATGTGAACAACTATGCCACTGAGTGGGGTATGGAAATCAAACACCAATACTTGTGTAAGTACTCTGAATGTATTTCTAAGCACTATACTCTGTCCAAAACAATGAGCCCCCACCATGGCTCATTTCTGCTCTTACGCCAGAATATTCATACAGCTAGCACAAACTTTTATGAGTTTTCTATAGTTTAGTGTTGTTCAAGTGTTGTTCCATTTGTGGAAGCAGTCTACAGAGCAGAAGTCCTGTCTTCCTTGGTTATGCTGGCAGTGGGCACTTGCAAGCTGTGGTTTCTCAGGCTGAATTTCACTGTTTCAGATTGTAGGAAAAAGTGTGTGTTGCAATTCTTTCAAAATGCAAACTGGGTACAGAACAGAGGGAAGATGTATTCATGTAAGTGTAGAGTGTTGATTACAAGACTTGTTTTCTATGCTAGGAGACAAGTAGTGGTTGTGAGAGATTAATTCTTTGTAGTGGTTATGTCTGTAGTTGCTTGTATGCTTGTAAACTTCTATGCTGCAAGTTTCTATGTAAATATGAGTCATATATGGTAAAAACCACACAAAGATAATGGCCAAGCTTCAGAGAAATCACTTAGGGACTTCCCTTTTATTTTCTTGAGTGCCTGCAGGAACATGCAGCTGGCCAGTAGAAACCTGATGGTTTCATTAATTCATTATTCTTTGATTGTGACTTAATATATTCATATATGCACGTGCAAGTATGCAAATATAATCTCTCACTAGGACCAGATTTTTCTCAATCTAATATAGAAAACCAGGGAACTGATCTTTCCAAAATGCCAATTTTCTGTTTTGTTTGTTGTGTTTTCAACCAGAAACATATCTTACTAGAAAATTGGTAAATGCATTATTTATTTATGTTTAATGTTTTAAATATTTGGATTCTCTGAACTGTAACTCTGACCACAGACTTTTCCCATCTCTGTACTGCTTGGCCTATATGGTGTTTCTGAATACAGTCTGACTTTCATAATGCCTTTGTAGCTTGGATTGAACGTGAACAGGAAGATTTTAGTGGTGGAAGATATTGAAAATACAACAAAGTACTTTAAATGTGTCTGCAGATGACTGAAAACACAAGTTGGAGGTAATTGTCTAAACCTGTATAATACCAGAGATTGGACTTATTTCTAGGTAAGATGCTTATGGTAATGTATAGATGGGAGTTTTGGTATGAAATTTCTGTTTGATTACAGTTTTCCCGTTTCTGGGGAAAGTTCACACCTCTTCCCCCAAATGCTAGAAAACACAAATAAAGTCATCCCATGTCACCAAACCTATGTTTCTTAAAGTACTTAGAAATATGCTTGAGATTACATTTGTATAGAAGTACCTACAGGCCAAGCAGATGACTCTTTTCAGAATCAGGCTGAAAAATCACACGGGAGAAACACAATCCATAACCCAGTCTCAGACTATTTTTTTTTTTTTAAGGAACTTTTCCTTCATTTTTATCTTTAAGTTGCAGGTATTATGGTGTCTGTCCTTAGTGTTGGATTTGGAATTATAGTACCTTTCTCTACCCTCTTACTCCAGTCACTGAACTCTCCGGGGTCCATATGCTTGAGAGTTGTGCTGATTCTTGCTGAAGTCTGGGGATTCAGCCCTAAGGAGGGGTTGAATGAAGGAAAATGCATATGTTTGGCCAGTTCCTACTAGCTGGTAAATTCAAATTGCAGCTTTTACAAGCAGGAAGTCACACTTGGTTAAGCCATATGGTATAATGTAGTTGTATGTCTTTTCATGGTGTGGGGTTTTTTTTGCTCTGAAATATTTTATGCATGGAAAAGGTCACTTTTAATTGATTTTATTGCAGCTTAGTTTCATTGAATTATTGCATACCTCTTGTTCTGCAAGGATTAAAGTGTTTAATAGAAATTTTTCCCTTTAACTCTCTTCATCCAACAAAGTAGCAGTAAGTTTTGTTCTCTGTGTAGCCACACTCTCTCTGATTCTGACACATGTCCTAGCACTCCTTTAATGCTCTAGGAGGTGTTTTAGATTTTGATGACAGTTATTTGAGATTTCAATAAGCTTTTGAGATTTATAAATACTTCTTTTTAATAAAAGGGTATGAACCTGGCTCAAGCCCTCTGCAATAATGTCCTTTGGACGTTATACCAAGGAGTGTAACAGGACAAGAGACTTCAAATTCCATTGGTATCTTTAACAAAGGGAATTTACACACACCACCCCCCCAAAATGTGGTCCATAGACACGAAACCATTCTGGCCTCTCTGTTTTCATGACCCACAGACATAGCTGTGTCTGTTTGGCATGTTCCTTTCCTGCTCCTTCCTGCTCCTTCCTTCCAGGACTGATGCTACTGTGCAGGTGTCAGTTCTGAGAAGTGGCCTGTCCAGAATGGTGGCATTTCTGTGCCAGGACTGGCAAAACACAGCTATTTGGCTGCATGTTTGGGGGAGTCCTGTGCCAGGAGCTGACATGTGTGTGGTGCCACTGGCTTGACCTGGGACACTCCAGTGGGTTCCATATATGCCAGTGGCAGGAACTTCTTGCCAGTAGTGGAATGAGCTGTGTGTTGCCTAATTCCATGCTGAAATAAATCTGTTCTTTTGGATTGTTCTCTTACCAGACACTTTTAACAGCCAACTTTCCAACTTCTAATTCTATTTTGAAGAGTATCACCATGCTTTCAAAGTGACTTTTGAAATGCTTTTGGGTTGTGCCTGGCCTGTAGCTTTATGAGCTCCCACGTCCATCTCAGATCTGAATCTCTTGGTGTTTCTCTTGTCTTAGATTTCTTCCTAAAACTGAATTATTTGGGACAAGAATTTTGGTTTTGGTTTTCCCTTTTTATTTTAAAGCAGCACAATTATTTTAATGTAGACAGCTTTTAAAGGAGGGAACAGTTTTAAAAAAAATTGTCAGTATATTGTGGCTGCTCTTTTCTACTTAGTAAAGATGCCATGATGCCATGGAAAGTGAAACATCACCTTTTTTAACCTGTTTTTTTTTTTAATACATAAGAAAGCCTTGACAGGGAGGTTATTTTTCAAAGACTGAAATGTTATTATAGTCTATTTAAACTGGTTTTGTGAATTTGTCTTTTTTTTTTTAAGTGCTTGAGAACTGAGCTTGCAGTCTCAGCCCTTAAAATGTGCCATTACTGAGTATTTAAATCGTTATTGTCCAGAGATTTATGTTACCCAATAAAAATAACTTTATCCTCTGTCTGCTGCTTATGCTTTGCTTCACTGGTGTGTGTAGTATCAACGTTTTGCTAGTTTCTCCTGATTTATCTCACTGATTTTCAGCGTTCTAAGAAAGTATATAAGTTGTGAAACTATGATAGTAAAAACAAAATTAAGAAAAAATTAAACAAGTCTTCTTTGTTTGCCACACATGCAAAAATTGAGATAAACATTTTAATTACTCTTGGGGGTTGCCTCTGTTAAAGAATTTTGCAAGAGGAACTGTCCTTCATTTCACTTCAAAGTGTCAGCAATATATGGGATATTTATTTATTTTCTGTGTTTCTCACTCTGAGCTCCTTGCCTCTTGAGATTTATAAAGAGAACTGTCTCTTTCTTTTCTCTTCTATCATCCGTTGCAAGCAGTTCAGCTTGTCCTTTTTATGCCCAGAGGTTTCAGGGTTTTTTTAACTGCTGAAGTTAATTAGGAGCATAAGATTGGATATTATTAGCAAATCTCTGAAAGAACTATGTTGCTGTTTATCTGTAGTCCAAGAAGTAAAAGGACGTTTGAGGGTGACAGTCTGTTTTTCTCATTTGGGAGATTAACCTTCCTCGTCATTGGGAAATATATACAAAATGCAGACTCATTCAGGAAGTATGCTGGTTTTATGTTAAAGTAGCCAGTGGCAAGTGTGATCTGTGCTCTGGCTTAGTATGTAAGTTACTATATAATGTTCAGTGTGTGCCCATTGAAGTTGCTTGTTGCAGAAATGCACAAATACAACATGAGCATCTGAACCTTTTTTTATTTAATTAACTAATTTTCACTTCAGTAAAATATGTTTAATTCCTCTTGAAATCAACATCTGGTGTTGTGTCTACATGAAATCATGTTATCCTGCATTAAAAAAATCCAGTTCTGTCTGAAATTAGACTGAGAGTCTGGAAGTATAAACTCTCTCTTTTTGTACATCAAGAAAAGATATTATATTTTAGCTTATGGCAAGATTGATTGTTATTTTTGTTCTTATTTTAGAAGAGCATAAATTTTACATGTGCTCATGTATTTATTTATTCTGGATTTGATGTGGTATCTGTACCATAGAATAAAATTGTTACTAACAATCAGGTTGATTTGAAAATAAAGTGAGTGCTTTATTTTCTTCAAGGGTGATGTGTGAAGACGTGCATTTCTGTCCCATCATGTTCTAATCTCTATGGTTTTACAGCATTTTAACTCTACCTTTGTACTGTAGTATTATTGACTGAGAAAAATGAACCTAGGTAGCATTGGTTCCTATGCAATAGGAATAATAGCAATCTAAAGTTCTTATGAAGGCTGGATAACTAAGTTTCCTGCCTTTCTCTTTGTTCCTTAGCTCCAGAAGAAAAGGATGCAATTAAAGGACAGTATGAAAAACTCATGGATGCTTACGGCTGCTTAGGAGAGCTTCAGCTTAAATGTGGTAAGTCACCATCTGTATGACTGAGCTTATAAAATGGCCAGACAATGCTAAATGACAATAAATGGCTAAAGTTGTCTAATTCCTTAAATTGTGAAAGCTAGTTGCACTTTGTCATGTACAGTCTGGAAAAGATCTGTTTCTTTTTCTATTTTGGGCCAAAACCATGTCACTGAATGATGGATAGATGTTTTCTTAATATTTTTTGTCTAACATTCTTAGCTGCCTGAAGATAATTGACATTCTTTCCCTACCACATTTGTCCAAGGCAAGCTATGACTTCTTAATTCTTCTCTTCTTTAAGGATCATGTTTAGACACTGATTATCATAGTCATCTGACAGTACAGTACTTCAGATTGCCAGTTCTTGCTATAATGCCTAATTGCCTTTAATCATTCATATGGATAAGGATTTGCGGAAGAAGGCCTCTGGCTTCAAATAGTATAGTAACGAATGTTTATTGTCATTGATGTAAATTTTGGTACAGTTTGGGAATCTTGATTTAACAAAGGTCTTGTTATTGCACTGCCTGCAATGTTAATGGAAATGTTAATGGAAATAATATGTTTTAAGAAGAGAACTGCAGGGATTGATTTGAAGATAATAGGACCTTACACAGTACTTTAAAATCACTGATGATTTAGATGCATAAATAAAAAAGTGCTGAACATGTTGTTCGCAAGTTGTTACAATGAGCCCTAATTTTCACTTGGAGAAATGGCAAGATTTTCCATTTAACTTGATGCTTGGTCAAGGAGTCTACCAAAGGCAGTGGTGGTGTGAGCACTGGTATATTTATGCCAGTAGAAACAATTTGTGTCTTTTTATACCTCGCTTACCATTTTGCAGCCTGAGAAATATGACTCAAAATTGACCTGAAGAAGCAACTGCAATCTGAAGGATTTTTGTGTCATAATCTAAACCTGTAGGTCCATTTAGTCTTTTTAAATGAATCTGGACTTTTTGTTTGTTTTGTTTCTTACGAAGTTAATTAGATATTTCTCTGGAGATTTATATCAATTTGCTAATGTAATTTAAAATGGAGGACTCTTGATTAGCTTTTCTTGGCACTTGGGTCTGTTTTTCTTCATAGAAGTCTAATGAATCCTGCTGTAGTAATAAAGGAATGTAGCTACTGAATTCAATCTCTTCAAGCTACAGATAAAGGCAGTTTTTGTGTATGGTGTGAACCAAATATATCCATTTTTTGGCTTCATGTTAAAAGGTGAATGATTTCAAATGGGGTATGAAATATTTTCAGCCTTACCTTTTCTCATGTCCTTATTTCTTCTTGAACAACATATGCTTAACTTCAGTGCTCTGAAAGTGTGAGGTTTTACCTTTCTGAGCTTTGTCACTGTACCTCTGACTTGTTCTAGCATTAGATTACAAGTTGTGGTACAGCAGGACTTGTTTTGGAAGGGATTGTTAAAATTCAGTGAAAAGTCAGTGGGTCATGCTGTAATGGTAAGTAAAGGTAAGCAAACATTTTCTGCTTCTGAACATGTTTAAAAAAACAAAGATGCACGTCTGCTATCTCACTATTCAAGATGTAGCCCAGGTTTTTGTCATAGTCTGGTTTAGACCTTCCATCTTATATATATGTGAGTTCTGTCCCTTTAGCTGTTGCTTACATAAAAGATTAACACTACAAAGGAATTGTACTGGATTTGTGTAGCAAGGTTTTGGTAGCAGGAGGGGGTGCAGGCTGCCTTTTGTGAGAAGATGCCAGAAACTTCCCCTATGCCTAATGGAGCCAATGCCAGCTGGCTCCAAGACAGATGTGCTGCTGGCCAAGACCAAACCCATCAGCAGCAGTGGTAGTGCCTCTGGGATAACAGACTTAAGAAGGGGGGGAAAAACTGCCCAGCTGAAGCTGGAGAAGAGCAGAGTTAGAATATGTGAGAGAAACAGCTCTGCAGACACCAAGGCCAGTAAGGAAGGAGGGGCAGGAGGTGCTCCAGGTGTGCCTGAGCTCAGATTCCCCTGCAGCCCATGGTGAAACAGCTGTGCCCCTGCAGCCCCTGGAGGTCCATGGTGGAGCAGAGATCCACCTACAGCCCCTGGAGGTCCATGGTGGAGCAGAGATCAACCTGCAGCCTGTGGAGCTCCATGGTGGAGCAGAGATCCACCTGCAGCCCCTGGAGCTCCACGGTGGAGCAGAGATCAACCTGCAGCCCATGGAGATCCATGGTGGAGCAGAGATTCACCTGCAGCCCACGGAGATCCATGGTGGAGCAGAGATCCACCTGCAGCCCCTGGAGCTCCATGGTGGAGCAGAGATCCACCTGCAGCCCCTGGAGGACCCCACACCAAAGCAGGTGGATGCCTGAAGGTGGCTGTGACCTTTTGGGAGGCACACAGTGGAGCAGGCTCCTGGCAGGACCTGTGGACCCATGGAGAGAGGAGCCCACACTGGAGCAGGTTTGCTGGCCAGATTTGTGACTCTGTGGGGGATCCACCCTGGAGCAGTTTGTGAAAAACTGCAGCCCATGGGATGGAGTCATGCTGGAGAAGTTCAAGGAGGACTGCCTTCCATGGGAGGGTCTCTATGCTGGAGCATGGGAAGAGTGTGAGGAGTGCTCCCCATGAGGAGTAAGGAGCAGCAGAGATGTTGTGTGATGAACTGATCACAGCCCCTATTTCCTATCCCCCTGTACCACTGGGAAAGAGAAAACTGGGAGTCAAATTAAGCCTGGGAAAAGGGAGGGGTGTAGGAAGGTGTTTTGCTCATTGTCCTACTCTGTTTTGATTAGTGATAAATAAAACTAATTTCCCCAAGTTAAATCTGTTTTGCCCATAACTGCTAAATGATCTCCCCCTGCCCTTTTCTCAGCCCATAAGCTTTTCCTTTTATTTTTCTCCCTTGCCCAGTTGAGGAGGGGAGTGACAGAGCAGCTTTGATGGGCACCTGGTGTCCAGCCAGGGGGAGTCAAACGACCACAGGAATGCAACGTAACTTTTTCCTTTTTTGTATAATGTATTTTAGCAGCTGCAAACAAAGGCATAACTGGCTAGCTCTTCACTGAGTTTCACTGATTGCATAAACTTTGTTCAGGAGTGTCGGCATTTTTTCTTACTACTGGAAACATGCAGGCCATAAGTATTAAGTTAACTGAGAGTATTTGTGAAAATACATTCCACTGGGATATTAAAAGTATATTTGTAGAGCAGAAGGGGAATTTTTTTGCCAAGACATGAAAGATGTCTCTGAACATTTTAATTAATCTGTAAATATCACTACTTAGAAATCCAAATAAATCACATTGTATGCCTGCCAAAGTAGATCGTGCTTTTCACAAGAAAGTAGATGAAATATGTGAAACTGACTCACAAAGTTAATGTTTCCCACCAGTAATAACATTCACTTCTATGTACTTATGTCTGTTTACATGACTCACAAAGTTCTTCTGCTTTCTTTTGTGAGATGGATGGCAGCAGAATGAATTGTACAGTGTCTCTGAGCTGTACCTCAGCCAAGATTTTGCTGCCAAAGAAGATCTATCTGTGACAAATACATCTTAAGTAAAGTGTTAAAAGAGCTGGCTTTACAGTGGTTTTTTTTCAGATACTGTGATGTCAGGAGGAGATGCATACATAAGGGGATATTTTAACACCATCTCCACATAGGTTGTTTAGTTTAATACAGCTGCTGTATTTGGGGAAGCATTCTGAATTCATTTGATTGTGTATATACTCTCACTCTTGTACATATACAGTGTGTAGTTGAAAGGAAGAAATTTCAAAAGCAAAAAGGACAGCTAAGTATCTGTCTTCTGTTCTTTTTGAACATTTCCTAAAAATGTAATTGTATTTAGAAGAAGGAGAAAGAGGAGTGTCTTTGATACTAAAATGGTAGTTTAGAAAGTCTTGGCTCTTTTCATAATTCTGCTGTAGATATCCTCAGGAATTTTCAGCTAGGTGGTTAGAATGTACAGCTGTGCTGTGTTCTGTTGCTATTTTTGAAGACAGATGAGAGGCAAAATTGATTTTTAGTGGACTATAAAATGGAGTGGAGTATGTGTGGAGTGGAGATGAAAAAGTTTGAGGAAACATAAGGCAATGGCATGACTGTGATGGAATGGAGAAAGAGCAAAAATTGGAGAAAATCCATTTTGGAAAGAAAAGGGAGTCTTGAGTGAAATAGTTACAGTTAAGAAGGACAAAATAAGAATTGAATATTGACTCCTTTTCACTGTAGCTCAAAATAGGAAACATTGAAATAATCCCCTAAGCTGCAGAGGAAACAATTGCTTTGCGTCATGTAGACAGGTTAAATACAGAAACTGCAGCTTATTATTTTACAGTGTGACATACCAGAACTGCATTTCCTGTTCAGCTTGGATAAAGGCAGTTGGTTTCATAAGAGCATTTGAAAAAATGGATGGAAATTATTATTGTCTTGTTTCTGTGCTAAATATTCTTCATCCTCTGCCTCTCTTGTGCAACCTAATAAAAGGGCATTTAGCACATATCACTGTAAGAAAAATATTCCTTACATTTCTTCAAATGTTCTTTACAGATACTGTAATTGATAGCTGTAATGGGGAAAAATAATGATCTTGGTCACAATGCATGAACATTTGTACCCATTTAACTGAGATCAAAGTTTAGTCCATTAGCTTTGAAATAATTTTTTTCTTTAGTACTACTATAGGTGGGTCTTGCTTTTCCATAGATGCGTTGCTGTAGAAAGTATGACCAGTTAGGAACACTTCACTTCTTGCTCTAAAATTTAATTTCAGAGATTTCTTTAAAACATTCCAGATTGCATCCCAAGGACAGGAAGGGCATTTATACAGTTGTGACTTCAATTGCAGTTTTTGCATTCCTAAATCACTTTCATCTATGTGTACAGTTTAGAAAGGCTAGTATGAATCAGGATTGTACATTAAACTACTTGCGTAAGTTAAAGGAAAAAAATTTTGTTATTTTCCAAGGTATGATATGGTAAATAGTCTACAGCTGATGTGGTTGGTGGTTGGTACCAAGTGAAATTGACATGAAGAGGCAACTGCAATCTGAAGGATTTTCATATCATAATTTAAAACTTTAGGCTCATCTAGATATTGCTGGTAAAGAAGGAAAGACAGGGAAAGCCTTCTCTGTGTGTAGCTGTATAGCTTAGTGGTGAGTAATTTCTTACACCTTAATGGAGACATGACTAAAAGATTAATAATGGAGCAGTGTGTTGGCAGCATTAATTCTTCTGTGTGAGGTTCTGAAAGGGTGAAAGGTTGACAAGAGCATTACCTCTGTTCAGAACCCCATGGCTACATCTGTGCTGTGAATAAAAATGGGCAGGACACAGGCACAGAGTACTGTTGATAGGATATTGTGATTAGCTTGTTCCCTGTGCCAAGAGGGCATGCACATCAGGCAAGAATCTTCCTTCTGCAGACAGTGCAGTGATAGCCCAGAGCTGGTTCCCAGAGACACTGTCCAAATACCACCTGGAATGAAAGTGCTGTTGGAGGTTGGGGCTTGGGACTTTTTTCCAAGGTACGGAGTCAGAGAGATTTGAGTTAAGCTGGGGCTGTGGTGTTACAGGGTTTCTGCATTGTCTGTTTTCCAGCATATCCTGAGTGATTTAAGCAAGTAAGAGAAGTTAAAGCTGGTCTGAAGGCCACCTCAGCTCACAGAGTGGCCTGGGAGGACCAAGTGGCAAAGCAGGCTAGCTTTATCATACCTTAAATCTCTCTTTTCATCCTTTTTCTACAGTTTTCTGGACTGTAAGTGTGAGCTTCTTTGCCAGCCTGTCTCTGTTCAAAGGTATCATGAAAAGTGTGTGATGGCTGCTCTGTAATTTGGAGTACTGTAGAGACTTATTCTGTATATATAGAACTGTAGAATGGCTTGAATCAGAGGGGACCTTTATAGACCATCTACTTCCACTGCCCCTATCATGGGCAGAGACACCTACCTCTAGACCAGGTTGCTTGAAGCAACCTTCCAACCTGGTCTGGAACACTTGCCAGGGGTGATAAACTGTTCCACTGTTTCACTACTCTCATTGTAAAAGATGTCTTCCTTGTATTCAATGTAAACTTGCCCTCTCTCAGTGGAAAACTTGCCCCTTGTCCTGTCACTACAAGCCTTTGTGAAAAGTCTCTCTCCATCTTTTGTTATAGGCCCCCCTTTAAATACTGAAAGGCTGTAATAAGGTTTTCCCCGAGCCTTCTTTTCTCCAGGCTGAACAACCCTGACTCTTTTGTGTAGAATTACTGTCCAGTGGCAGAAAAGTATCACAGCTTTAGAAAAACAATCTCCTTACAATTCAGGGACAATGCAATACCTTCTTAGGTGTGATTATTTTTTTGGAGCTTATTAGCTAGTGATTTAAGGGAGTAGAGATGCTGGACCTTTGAATGTGTAGATGAGTATCCCGTTTGGGGGTGAGTGGTTGAGTGGAGGAGGTAGTAAAAAGAGTTTATAGTCTCTGGCAAGCAAGAGCAAGTTTCTAGGTAAGGCAGATATTCCTACTCTATGCCTTCTTAAACTAGAGGATTATTCTGTTTAGATCCAGTGATTTTGCACTGGTTACAAGCTCCTTGAAGGACAGAACCACAGGTAATGAGCCCTGTATTAAGTTTTTTTTCTCCTTGGCTGTTTTAATGTTTACTTTCTCATTTGATCTCTTCTGAACCATCTAGGAAAGCAAAAGGTCACTGAAGGCAATGAAAGTACTTGTACTCTTTGTCTCAGCATCACACACAGGCAGCTCTCCAAGTCCTGCACTACTGTTTTTTTGTGACTAACAAAGCTGACTGATATTAAGGCATACTAATAGTGTTTCTTTATATTGCTTCCAAAGTCTTCTGAGTGAAATTTACTTTGAGCTGATCAGTTTTACATGGTTCAGCTAAGTCACAGAAGCTTTTAGCTATCCTGAGAGACAGCTAACTCCTTCTAACCCTTTCTAGAGGCTGCAAGGCAGTATTTGGTCAGTTATGAACTCTCGTGGTGATAACTGATGTGTCTCCTACTCTTTGTTCTTTTTGATGATGCAAAGTCATGTGCAAAGGAGGAATAAACTGTCAGTGTTTCTAGCCCTCTGCTGTGATATCACAAGCACAGAAGACATACTTCTTGAGAGCACTCAAGAAGGAGAGCACAGCAGAGCGTTGTTACAGGAAGGAATGTGATGAACAGAGCTTTTTAGTAAATACCACCTACACTGGCCTTTATGCAAAACTGGAGTCAGCAGAACAGAATGAATGAGATCTAATCTCCCACCTTGTCCTGCCATTCCAGTCCCACGTGCCTACGCAAATATTCTGGCCCTGCTGAAAACCACCCCTAACTCTAGTTTCTGTAGCCAGCCTGTTATCTGAAAGCAAGGGCTCCCCTGCTGGTGTTTCAGAAAAAGAATAGTTGTTTTTTGAGAGCTGGTGTGTTTTCAGACGGTGGGTCACCCTGGAGGGTTGAAAAGTGGTCCTAAGAAGTGTTCCCTTTTGCTGTCTGAAGCCATACTGTCCCAGATTGTTACTGTGCCCTTAGCTAATTAACTTGCTCTTGGCAGGTCAACTGTTGGTTCTGCTGTGCTAAATTAATATATCTTGGCTCAGTTCCACCTTTTCTTCCTAACTGGAGTGACTAGGATGACATTGTCTCCATTACAGGCCAATTTAAGTGAATCAAACAGTTTCTTTGTAGCAAAACCAACATTTCCAGAAAAATTGTTCTACTGTTTCTTAATTATCATTTCAGAGAGAATGAGCAGAAGTTGAAATGGTTCTGTGTGCAAGAGATCTGATTACAGTGATGTTCTCAAGCTCCAAATTTATCTTTTGGTTTTGGGGCCCTGAAGTTCAGCTGCTTCATGATTTCACAGTTATGGCAGCTGTAATTGTTTTAGTGATAACTGAGGTTGTCATTGTATCATGTATATGCTTTAGTGACATAAAAAGAAAAATCTCAAGAACTGGTAATACTGAAATTTTACGAATGTCTGAACATGCCCAGCTTCATCTGAAGCCAGTAAAGAATCTGAATACTGTATGTTCTCTAGGGTGGTGAAATTGATTTTTTGTGTAGTGTCCCAATGGTAAGCACATTGCTTTTCATAAAGTCAGTGGGGAAAACACACTCTAGTGCAGCAAAGGATGTCAATGGAGAAGTGTTGTGGAATATTGTGCAATTGCAGCCACTTATCTACAGTTAAGAGGAATTCAGAAATGTAAAGAATGTGGCCTTCATGTCTGTTGTTCCTGTTTGTTCTCTTGTGAAGCAAAAATGCTGGAACATCTGCTGAAGTGCTGTCTGGCCTGTTCTGGAGCCCAGTCGGCATTGCATGTGACAGGACTGATGAGAAGCTGTGCCTACCTGGAAATAATCCTTTTGTAACTGTCTGTCACTTTCTAGGTAACACTCGGCTGCACTTTCTGGTCCTGGTGACAGGCTGTACATCAGTGGGAAAAATCCTGGACACTGAAGTTTACAAAATCACTGCAACAGATTTCTGTCCTCTCCAGGAAGAAACCAAGGAAGATGACCGCATTACTGCCTTGAAGAAAATACTGAACTCTGGGATGTTCTATTTCTCCTGGCCTAATGCAGGCTCAAACTTTGACCTGACTGTGCGGGCTCAGAAGCAGGGTGATAACAACTATGAATCTGGCAACTCGTTCTTCTGGTTAGTACTGTATGTTATACCCGAGTCTTCTGTTGTCCCCACTTGTATCTCATTGGTCAGAAATTCTCAGAGGGAAATGAACTTGTGCATTTCATGTGCATCTCCTTTCATTTTGTTGACATGTCCTTTTGTAGGGCAGGTGGCTTTAATGAATTCATGGTAACTTGTGTTTAATTAAAATTAATCTGATAGTGAAGTGCAATTATCAAATGACATTTTATGCTTCAGAGGGGGAAATACAAGATATATATTTCTCATACTACAGAAACATGTCTTTATATGTCATGAATAGTTTCCCCTGTAGTCCTTTTTAATAATTTTCTTTAAAGTGATCTAATAGAAACCTGCACTTGAACTGTTCATAAATCCCATCATTTGCACTGAAGTATCTGTTATTTTTTAAAAGTAGGTGTTTAAAGTCTGTAGTTTATTGTTGCAGTAATGTGCCCTAGTTTTTATGTTGAAAACATGGATGTTAATATGTTTACAGCTCAGTGCAAACGTAAGTTGCTCAAAAGAAAACTTCCGCGATACGCTGTTCTCTGCTTTTTACTTTCTTGTGCTTATAAAGCAAAGGAAAGTTATCTCGTATTGGGGTAAGTGTTGGTTGAGGGGAAATGAGAAAACATAATGCTGGGTTGATGTAATTCAGTTTGTTTGCTTTGCAAGTTTTGGCATAATGCTTGCATTTCTATACCTTTCTCCCCCTGCCCCTCGCCTCCTTCTTCTTAAACAAAAAGATAGTCACACAGCAGGCATAGCTGTTCTGGAAATAAGTGAAGGTTTGATGTAGGTGGAAAATAACTAGCAGGGTTAAATGTGGATGTGCTGCTAGAATGTGCAGTGAGGCTTGTGAACCTAAGTAGGTGAATATTAAATAAGCAAAAAAGTTTATAATGGTTGATAAATTAACATGAGAGAGCAGTTCAGTTAGGCTAAATAATCTTTTATGATGTGATTTTGACTGGTAAGATCTAGTGGTTTGAGTTTAAAACTGAAGAAAGATACATAATAAATACTTGCTTTCAATTGTGCTAGTGATGCATCCCTCTCCAAAAGCTCCCCAAGCATTGTCAAATGAGACACATGGCAGAAATAAGTTGTACTCCAACAATGAGCCTGCTATGATGGCAATATCCCATAATAAAGAAACAACATTTAAAGCAACTATTTTTCCCTCTACTGTCTTTTGAAACTTTTCTTCTTGGAAGATAAGTATATTTGAACCTTCCCTCTTTGCTGCTTCTGGCTTATCTAGAAGTAATTTCTGAAGAGTTTCCATTCTCCAATATGTTGTAGAACAGGGAAAAATGGTGACAACAATGCATTAAGGGCAAAAAGATGTTCCAAAGAAAATTTATCTTGAGGTAATTAGGTGATATGGGAAATTTCAGACCAAGCAATAGCTGCTTGAGGAAAGCAAACAAGGAGATAAATAGTTATACAATGAAAAGTGTAATGTGACCTTAGTTATAGGCAACACAATGAACTGTTTAATGAACTGCAACAACAACAAAAAATTCTACTGGAATTTGAGAACTTCCTTTGTGAGTAGAACTGGGAGAAAGAGGTGGAACAGATAGGAAAAATTGTTTTAGAGGTGATTTTTCTGTTACATATTTAGATGAAAAATGCAATAATGGCTTGCACCTTTTTCAGGTAAATGCTGTACTCTAGAAGAACAATTCTTTAGGGGTTTCACTATCTTTTACAGGTCCTCTATTGAGCAATGCATGGTCATAAAAGATATTTTTCTGGCCCTCCTATGTGACTAAAGGCACATTTTGAAACATGAAATAAAGAAGAACATCATAATAGAAGAGACTAGCATCATTGTTAAATAGACATGACGGGTTTCTTGAGTTGTTGATCTTGAAGATTAGAACAGATGTTCCTCTTCATTTTAGTAGTACTTTTTGCAATATCTCCAGTTACTTACAGATCCAGTTTCTGCTTTTTTTTTTCTGAATTTTTTTTCTCTGAAAATCCTAGTGGATTTTGAACCAGTTCTTTATCCTTAGTGATGGCAAGTACTAAGGTCCAGGCAGTACTCTTCTGAAAAAAGTAATTAGCTTGACGACACTGTAATTTATGAAAAAGATTGCTAAATATAAATTTCTGGAGCTGAAAGAGGTGACATTTGCATCTGAATTTATAAGACAGGTACAAGATATAAAGACAGCACCTTGGTGGTAGTTGTGCGGTTAAAATTTACCGTGTTCAGTTCGCTGTTGTAGTTCACAAGGGTGAACTTTCTTCCTGATATTTCCTGGGTTTGGGTAGAGATAAGGTACAGCAGCAAAGGGGTCATAAAACATTAATTGATTAAATTAGTGATTGTTGTCAGGTGGTACTCATGCCTGTCTGTTTGTTTTATTCGGTAATGTGTCTGTCTGTTGTTGAACCTTTCAGGAACCAGCTATTGCATGTGCCCTTCAAACACTACCAGGTGAACTGCTCTGACTGGCTGCTGAAAGTGGTCTGTGGAGTCGTGGACATTCGCACTGTTTATGCCTCCCACAAGAAGGCAAAAGCCTGCCTCATCTCCCGCATCAGCTGCGAGCGAGCTGGCGTCCGTTTCCACGTCCGGGGGGTCAACGATGACGGACACGTGTCTAACTTTGTTGAGACAGAGCAGGTAAGTGCATGTGTCCAATGGCTTTGCATAATTTCGTCCACTCCTGTTTAATTGGGGCAGAATTTTCAACAATAATTAAAGGACCTCAGCAAGTGGTTTTTTTTCAAGAATATTTAAAATATTATTGCATGGCAGATATGTTTGTTCTTGTTCATTAAGCATTTCTTTGCAATCTGCTCTTTTTCTCTGTTTCTGACTTTTTCATTCACATGGTTTTCACTAACACTTTTAATTTTTTTCCTGAGTGTGAAAGTCTGGCCATTTAATAATGTAGTGAAATGTAGACATGGTTTTTTAAACCATTTAGGATGGTGTCTAACAAAGGTACTGGGACCTCATTTTTGTCTAGTAAAGTTCACTGTCAAATCATCTTTCTCTAGTAAAGAAAATGTTGAAAAAATAACGACTTCTCAGACTCAGTCAAATTCCAGTTCAACTAATTTTGGAGGAGACTGCTTTTATATTCCCCCATTGGTTTGTGAAGAATTCTCTCCAATGTGAGGTAGTATGACAGTTTTTATATATACGTGTTTTTATACATTTCCAGCTGATGATGAGACAAATTTTGTGTGTGAAATGCATTCAGCAGGCTCCCTTGATTGACACAGCCAAACAAAACAACAGAGTCACTTGGTTTTATTGCACATGGTTTAGGTTGCTGCCTTGAAAGTCAATAAAAAGCACTGGACCATGGAGAATCTGAAGTCTTCTGTGCCAGCTGAAGTGAGTGCTTTCTTACTCAAGTACAATCACCTTTTTCTTTTTGAACTGAAGTAGTAATTACTAGCAGTCAGAACCATCATACAGAAATGGATCAGTGTATAAAGAAAATAGAAAAATGGCTGGTAGTTTTCAACAAAGAACAGGGATTTGTTCCTAGAATTTGGTTGTTTTCAGCATCTTCTGGGCATACCTGCAGAGCTGCATGTCTGGCATATATTGTGTATGTGTATGTCTATATATGTAGGTGCATGTGTAATAGAAGTAAATTGCTTATGTGATGCTCATAAGGGGAGCGTGAAACAGTGAGGGCATCCTAGAGATACTTGAGCTGTCTCAAATAAAATATTGAAAGCCTGTGCCTGATAGCTAAGGAAGGATACTCTCTCAAAGGTGCCTACACTTTTGTGGGCTGACAGCACTAGTATTTCCTCATGGCAATGTGTGAATTTAGCAGCTCTCACCCAGTGAGCTCCTTCCTGTTATCCCACTGCATGAGCCAGGCATGCCTTCAGGCACCTCTTTGTCCAAAATCCAAAATATTTGAATACTTTCCACATTTCCTCTAAGATGTTGTCGTAGTAATACAGCTTTAACCTTCTAAGCTGCTTCTGCCTAAAGACACTAAGGTAGTGCTACCTTAGATTTGATAGTGCTTTGATTGTCAGGAGGATGCCTGGAGGAGTTGCAGACTGGTATTTCCCAGCCTACTGGTGAGGTTTGATTCCCAAGAGGTGCTCAAAGCATGCACAATGTTACACATGTTACTTTCTGCCCAGTGGTCAGAATTCTTTCTGAGGATGTGGGTGATTTTTTGCTCATGTCCCTCCTTTTCCTGGTTTGCCTGCATTTTCGGTTAGGCTGACAGTTTTCCACTTAGATGTGAGGCTCTCACAGATTCTTCTTGTTGAATGTGAAGCTCTTCCCCTGCAGTGCTTGGATCTCTAATGTCAGCCTCCAAAATCTCTGCTAATAATTCTCTTTTGTGCCACTGCTCCAAAGCAATTGCAAGTCAAGTTTTGCAACATCTACACCTTTCTAGAAAGTCTGTCAGTGCATTGGGAGATACAGCTATGTCTGCTTACCCAAAAGTGGAATTTTCCTCTGGAACCTGAGAAAAGAAGAAAGATTCTAAGAGATACCTGGTGCATTCTGCTATTTTAGTTGATTATCTTCTTATGAATATTAGTGGAAAGCACTAATCCTGTTACTCAGGATTTGAAGAATGTTTTCTTGCTGAAATGGTGGGGAAAGAAAATGTTAGTAAGGATTTTCAGCTTTTTTTCAGTGAGTCTCACATTTGTGGCACTGCACTTAGCAGTTGACTTACTACAGGAAATACTTCTGAGCTCTCCTTCTCACTAGGTGGGTCAGCAGTAACTCATGTTATTTTGTTATTTTCCTGGACTACATCATGTTACAAATGATTATCGTGAAAAATAAGGTGGCCTTTGCATTCCAGCAGAAAATCTGAGGATTAGCTCCTGGTGAGTGGTAAAACTGTACTTGATTGCTGATGCTTCCCTTAGCTGGGTCTGGGTCAGGCTCTTCATGGGAATTGCTGTGCTTTTTTCCTGTTCAGTCAGATGCTGAAGTGAGAGAACAGAAGGCTTTTGAGTGTTTTTTCAACTGGGTAAGCAAAAGTGCAAGGATGGAATTGTTTTAGGGTGAAAGGCTTGAGTGGATTCAAAGTTATAGCAAGAGTTTGCAGTTTTAAAGGGTGTGTGTTTTTGTTTGGTTTCTAAAACCAAGGAAAAGAAGGAAAAGAAGGTTGCTGTTACTAATGGTGCTAAACACTAGGTTTGCCAAGCTGCATGTCCTAAGAAAGCAAAGTTGGGCTAACCACTAGGATGCCTGAGATCCAGTTCAAGCTGACATCCCCTTGCCATTAGGAAGGAAGAGTCCAAGAATAAACTCTCTCCTACTTTCATAGTAAACGACTGACTAATCTCCTGTGAGGTAATATCTTGGCTGAATAACATTTTGTTTCCATTTGCTGCAGCCTGTACAGTATAATGGCATGTTGGCTATGTGCTTTCATGGATAAATAGCACCCTAGGATTCTGAAAACCCAGGACTTTTCCCCTCTTTGTAGGAATTGCTTGTAACATTTTTCTGTTTTTAGAAGAGGGAGAAACAATTAATCTTATCTCCAGGCAGCTCTTTTATGCATAGATGGTATGCTTTTGTCTCCCACTGAGTTAGCCTTGTGGCATTTCAGCTCTGCAATGAGTCATTTTTTGTGGGCTCACTTAACTGCTGTGACTCAGTGTTTGAGAAGAAGGGGGAAAGTGTAGAATATCTTCATTTTTTCTTAAAAAAAAAAAACAAAAAAAATTTTCTAGTACATCTTTAAGCTTTTTGATCATTTGGCTTGTGTCTTTATGAAGAAAGAAGAAAGAAAATATTATAGGAAACACTTAAGGAAAAACAAAATGAAGGGAAAAGAGGGCAATCCCTTCAATGTGTACTTTCAGATTTACTGACAAATATTTTGTAATAGGATGGTAGCCCTTTCTACTTGCAGCACTTGCAGTATTGTAGTTAATTCTCAAGTAGCTTTTAAATCAGTCTCTGTTTCTCAGTTGTAGCTTAAATGTTTCCCTTCACTGTTTCCCTTCACCTTTCTTCCTCCCCTAGTGGTCCTTTGAAGTTGAGACTGTGTTGCATTTTTGTAATTCTTTTCTTCTGATAGCTTTGAGGAACTAGAACTGCTTTCTTCATTTAGTTTGTGTGCCTGTTACTGTTTACATTTCAGCTCTTCTTCCAGTTATCCTCCAAAGAGTTATGCTAAAATCTTAGTGTGTGTATTACAAGGAACAATTCTAATTAACTAAAGGCAAATAAATGGTTTCAGTTTTTTCCCCTTCATGGAATTGTTGAGTAAAGAAAATTGAAACCTTGAGAAAGAATTAAAAGAAAATACCATGAATTCGAATTAACTGTCCTTTTCTTCCAATTTCAGAAAAAAAAGTCAGGCATGGATTAAGGAAAATTATCTCTATTTCACAATACCTCCTAGACTGTGTTGGATAGCACTCCAGGAGAGGAATGGATGCAATCATGTGGTTGATTTGTTTTCTGGATCAAGTTTTAGTATGACCCGAGGCAAGGCAAAAGGATTATTTTGGCAAATATATCATTGAGTCCCATGGTCTGAGCTAAAGGGACTCATGGAGAGGTATATTTAGGCCATCTGCTGTCCATGCTCTTTGTGTGGCAGAGCTGGGGATCCCCAAATAAGCCATCTGAGTATCCATTTCATCAGGGACTGTGTCTCTGTGTACCCATTGAGTCTGTAATGAATTTTACTGTTTGAAGTTGTGACTGGAAGATTATTTGTTTCTAATGAAGCTGAGTGGTGGAGATTAGTGAATAAATTTTTCCGAGCAATAAATGGACACAGCGTGCTGGGATTAGAACACCAGTGGGTTGACACAGAAGTTTGCTTCTTGCCCAGAAGCTTTCTAGCATTACCTGTGCATGAAGCTTTTTTACCAGGAAAGATCCTTGGATTGCAGGGGCAAGGTCTGGGGCCCTATGCAACAGAAGAGAAAGATTGAAAAATGTCCTGTTGAACCGTCAGTACTATCACCCTTGGTCCTGAGTTAAGGAAAGTGACCACAAAGAGAGTCTAAGACCACAGAAGCTGGAAGAAAAATATGGCAAATTCTACCACCAGAGGCCAAGTAATCTATTGTTTAGGCAAATAGGTCTTCCACATGGTTAACTATCCAGTTGCTACAATGTTGTCTGCTGAGAACCTGGTCTGAAAGTTCATGCAGCTGACTGGATTGGATTGTAGTATGGCCAGAGCCCTTGAGATCAATGAAGTGGTCCTCAAGCATTTTGAGGAGTTGGTAGGAGCGAACATTCTCCCTGGGGTACATAGGCACCAATTTACTGTCATTTTGGATCTAAGACAAGAGATAGGGCTCCACAAAAACAGATTTAGCAGTATATATGAATCCTAATGACTGAGTGTTGTCCAAAAAGTAACTGATTGTTGCTGAACTTCTGGAGAAAAAACAGTATGATCTTCTTGTCCATGAGAAAAGAAAAATGGAAGACAGGAAAATTCTGGATATAAGGCATTTTCCTTTTCTTTAAGTCTCTTTTCTTAAAGAACTGTTCATCTTTTGTCTAGTACCTTAGAATAAGGAAAATGGCTCTGCTAGAGGACAGAGTAATAAAGTCAAAACTAGAACAACAAAAAAGTAGGACAGATGTGCTTGTAGAAAACATGACATTGTGACAAAAACTGATCAAGGCTGTGAAGAATATGAGAAAAGACATTATACTTGCCCATGCATAAGCAACGAAGTTGGAATATTTTATTTAAGAGTNTAATCTAAATGCATTATCAGTGCTTATTTAAGATTTTAGCAAATAGGGTTTCTTACAGTGTATGTGGCTGCTAGGATTATGTCCATTCCTTATCTGGAAAGTTCTCTTAGTCTTTAAACCTGCTCGCTTAACAAGTGTGCTGGTAGGAAGTCTGTTGCCACTAATTTTGTAAGATCAAGAGACAAGTACACTAAAAGGCAGTGTCAGGATCAAGGGTCATGTTCCTTGAAGTGGTAAATTAAGGCTAGTGGGTATTACTGAAATTGAGGGGAGATTTGCACAGTTATAATGTTTAATGAAATGG
>VZTT01042958.1:5531-19974 GCA_013400855.1 Buphagus erythrorhynchus | reverse complement strand
TGTTCAGCAGTAAATGCCACAGAGGCGTTTCCCTTGCTTGCACTGGCCATCTTCCTTTAACCAGCTGTCTGGCTGCTGGAAAGGAATGAACCTCACAAGATCCCTCTGATGGCTTGAGTGTGCTCACTGTTGTCTGAGCTGCCAGGAGCCAGCTAGGGATAAGCACTGGACTGCTGTCAGCCACTGAAACAAAAATTTGAACTGTCAGCTGGCTGTAGCTGAGTTGT
Source organism: Buphagus erythrorhynchus (assembly GCA_013400855.1). NCBI lineage: Eukaryota > Metazoa > Chordata > Aves > Passeriformes > Sturnidae > Buphagus > Buphagus erythrorhynchus. The sequence goes on along the minus strand of VZTT01042958.1, from coordinate 19,747 downwards.
AGTGATATAGTTCATAGGCAAGGATGGTGCTTTAGTTTGCATTCTATATTCTTGCATGTGCATGAAGGGAGGGAGTGACAAAAAAGATAAAACCCAACATGTTTGAAAGTCAGCTGTAGAAATTTAGCTGTGATTTTTATATTTAATACTGATAGAACTAGGAGGTAACAATTCCATCCATGACATTTCATTAACCTGCATATCAACAAGTAGCAGAAAAAAATCCAGCAATAGTGTCTTTAATAGACCTGTATATTTAACTAACTTCACATCTCTTACTACTTTAAAAGCCTCTTTCATAACTCGTCTGTACTATGTCAGATGATAGACTCATTTCATAAAAAAGTAGACCCTCAGAAACAATGACCTTCTCTTTTCTATCCTTTTAAATATCTGTTAAACCCATGAACTTTTGCAGACGCATAAATGCCATCTTGAAGAGATTATGTTTTACATATTCTTGATTAACATTGTGAATTACACTCTTGAGATGTCTCATGTGTATGTGCCAGTTAGCTTCCATGTACAGTTCACTCCTTAACATTTTATTTCTTAGCTTGCGAGTTTATTTTGAGGCTTCCAAAACGATGCATACAATATGTCATTCTCCTGCTACTGTTAAAAGTTTCCTTAAGATTTCACGTATGAGAAAGCAGCTTCTGTTTGTTTTGACTAATGATGCCATAAGTTCTACTATGTATGGGTTTTCTGAAAATAAGACTTCAGCTTTTCTGTTTCCAACTAACTTGTAATGGTAGCTGGTGATACAAATTTCCAATCTGTACCATTGTTCCCTATAGAGACTACCAGTAAGTGTTTAAGTGCTTTTAATCTCATGACTGTGCTGCACTTCCATATCAGCCTCAGATGTCTGTGAATAGAGAGGGAAAAGCCAGTATCAGATTCCATGAAAGAGGAGAGAAGCCTTGAAATATGACACAGGATTAATTTATAAGATGGAAATTGGTGATATGTGTCTCTGAATTCAGGCACTTTGTGAGTTTCCGATAGGGAGGGCCACTTGCATCTTTATATTTTCTGGAAATGAAAGTATTAGTGTTTTTTCCATAGACCAGAAAATTTCTCCAAGTTCATTGCAAACCCCACTGTTATTTTATTTTCTTGCGTTTGCTGCTTTGCTGAAGTAAAAAGGGCCAGTGCTGAGCAATTTGCTGCACAGCATACATTTCAGGCCAGACTGAATTGCTGTAGCCGCTTTCTCTGACTAGCTTGCCCTAGGCCATGAGTGGATAATGAGCAAATGTTAAGCCCAAACCTTGCAATTAAGCAATAACATATGTTTTGGAAAGATAATTTCATTGGGATTTAAAATTTTCAGATGACAGATGCTGAGTATTTTTCATCATGGCTCCTCTGAGCTTGATTTCATGAGTTCTCCTTCTGCTCGTTGTATTGGCACAGCAAGCTCTCAGATGTGCCTACTCTTCAGGCAGAAGCATTGCCTTTTTTTTTTCTTCTCTCCCTTTCTGGCCAGGATCCAAGATGGATGTACAAATGGTAGATCCAGTCTCTTTGTTTTTCTTTTGTTGTTCTTACTTTAAAAATGGAATACCCTAAACCTATGTAAACATCATAGAATGAAGTTTAAGAACTTGCATATAAAATCAAATATGGGCTGAATACCTGTTTTTCTCCTGAGATCCTTCACTCACAGACTTGTGTCTAACCACAGAGCAATCTGTAAGTCAGTTGTTCCCTGCCCAGATTTCTTCAGATTTGGCAAACTTGAAGAATGAGATGTTTTTGTTATTGCTGAGCAGGTCTTTCACAGAATCAAGGCCTTTTCTACTTTTCACAGAGCCATGCTGGGGAGGAAGTTGGGGGTGCCTGGGAGGCTGGGGCAGGATACAGCCAGGACAGGTGACCCAAACTGACCAAAGGGATATTCCAGACCATGTTCAGGATATAAAGTGGAGGAATATGGAGGAATGGGGAACATTTGAAGTGGTGGTGTTTGTCTTCCCAACTCTCCATGGCACATGATGGGGCCCTGCTTTCCTGGCAACGTCTGAACACCTGCCTGCCCATGGGAAGCAGTGAATTAATTCCTTGTTTTGCTTTGCTTGTGTGTGTGTGGCTTTTGCTTTCCCTATTAAAGTGTCTTTATCTCAACCCATGAGTTTTCTCAACCCATGAGTTTTCTCACATTTACCCTTCAAGTCCACTCCCTGATCCTGCTGGGGGTGGGGTGAAAGTGAGCAAGCATCTGCATGGGGATTGGCTGCTGGGGTTAAACCATGTCAGGAAAAAAAAGTTCAGCATTTATGTCATATAATTGCATTTTTTTAATACTCAAGCAAACAGGAACGATGTTTTCCCTCGGCTACAACTGGGAGCTTATTCAAAAGCCTTCATATATAGTCAAAAGCAACAGAAGATTACGATGCAAACAGGGCATGATGAGCAGTTTCAGCACAAGTGGTGGTAATTACAAAACCTTAACGTCAGTTTTGCAGGATAATATTACCGTGTTACTGATGGGAACAAAGATGGCTGTAGGGACACATAGTTTGCATGCAGGGAAATGTTGGCTGAAGGGGCATGTGGAAGGTGGAATGAGCAAGAAGGGGCAGTGTGGTTCCCTACATTAGGGAAAAAAAGTAAAGTTTTACACCTTTTTTCACATGTAAAACTGAATAAATCAGAACAAAACTTTAATTGGTCATGCTTGGCAGTTAAATAGGTGAGTTTCAGGCACATTAAGGGACAGATGGAGACTGAAGTAAGATAGTTGCTACAACATTTTAAGTTCTATTCTACTTGCAAGAATTGACTGTAAGGAGGTACAGCTGTAGAGCAAATAACTTTTACTACCAAATATAAAAACAACTGTGGGACAAAGTTACTGTGAAGAAACAACTTGAGGTTAAAAAGAAATATATGCTTTTTCTGTGTGGTAGATGATGAGCACTGTCCTTTCAGGATTAAAGATTAAGTGAATCACATTATGGTGCCAAGCACCAGCTTCCCAAACTGGCCTTTTTAGATCCAGTCAGGATGGCTGGGGATGATGCCAGTGGCAAAGCAGCCAACATTGGCCCATGAATAAAATGTCTCAGATTGAGTTTCAGCAGAGCTCCACTGCTGAAACAACAGTCCCAACAAGCCCAGAGGAAAAGCCTGGATATAGTCAGAAACAGGCAGTTTTAAGAGATGACTGAAGTGAGCTACATTAACTAAAGGGTACAGCAATGTGCCACTGCTGCTTAAGGGCATGTAAGAAGACAGCAGAGCCATCATCTCTGCCACGGGGCAATGAGCAAAAATGGTTTTGCAGGTTGTACTGTGGGCATTACTACTGGGATACTGTGCTAATATGAAGTGGTGTCAGTTGAAAACTAAATTCTACTTTCTGGTGTGTAAATGATCATGCAAAAACAAATTTTTACAGAACTGCAATTTCTGCAGATAACAGAACAAATGCCTGTTGTTCTTCTGGAAAGCAGATATAAGCAGCAGGAATCAGGACCTTAATTTTGTGCAGAAAATATGCACTTAGTTTAAATCACAGCACAGGGATGAATGCAATTAGTCTCCCAAGGACTGTGCAAATGTCTCAATTTCTTTAAGCACTGCCATATTTCACTGCCATAAAATGTCAGCCTGGTAGCAGGGTAAGATTTTAAAATAAATTTCCCAGTATGTTGTGTCCACAGAAACAAAGGAACATAGCCATATCAGTGTATATGTTCACTTAATGTTTTGTTTATGTGCCTGAACTCAGTATACTTGTGAAATTCTAGATGAGTCAGGCTCCTCTATTTGGTTGCTTCCTTGTCCTTTCTTTCAAATTTTTTTCTTCTGACTAGTCTGGGCATCAGCGATTGAGGCCAAGAAGAGAAATGCATTTGAGTGTCTGGTGAAATCTTTGACTGTTAGAGAAGACATCAGACGACTCATGAATACTAGGAACTGTACACAAAGGTAGGTAATTTTGAAGTTTTAAAAGACCACAAGACAGATTATTAAAAAGACCACAAGATGTTTCTTTGGGGTTTTTTTAGATATTAAGAATCAGTGTTATAGAACAGGGTTTTCAGTGAGAGTATGGTTTTGTGCTCAGTATGTGGATTTATTTCAAATGTTGCTCTTATCTTAGTACATTATTGTGTGTTTTTTTTTCAAAGTAAAATGCCATTAAGTTACTGGTAAAAATTTGAATGGCCTTAGATATTTCATATACTACATCTCACTCTCAAATCATGTGTAGTGAAAGTGAGACCTGCAGCATGCACATGTGCCAGCTGGCACTTGCCTGCAGTATGGGTGCCTGGAAGGTGTAGTGTTTTCCAGATATTCACAGTCCAGTTTCTGCATGGAAGCAATCAACCCCAAACTAACAGAGCCTTTGGAACATAATGGCTCATGGTTAATCAGCTGCTTGTTGATTCTTACAAAAGCACCATGGTTTCCTCCCACACACCTCTGTATGCAGAGGAGCCTGCAAACAAACACCTAAAATTTCTGTAGTACAAATACCAGTTCTCAAGACTTTTATCAGCTGTGGAGATTAACTGGCTGGCTGCAGTGCACTGCATGATACATTTTAATGTTCCATATAACTTTTTTGATTTGTTTTTTCATACTGCTTTTTATGCGTCAGAAATCCTCAGACTGCTTATGCCAACTTGTTTCTTCAGGCTGCCCACTTGCTCAGGCTGCATTTATGGTCAGACCTTTTGTTTCCAGACCTTTTTGCTTTCCTATTTTGCGTGAGGCATGGGCAATAGGGTACAGCTAATTCCCTCCTAAAGGAGAAATCACAGAGACAGCAGCAGCTGCAAACATGTCTCAGCAAAGCTGCTGACAGAAAACAGCTGTCAGCAAAATGGTGTATTTTACTCCATGTACTTGAAACAGAAAATGTATGGTAAGGAATGAATGCATGCCAACTGAGGGGCCAAGGGACTCGCAGGGCCACCCCCTTGTTATAGTCTGCCTTTACTCTGGAAAAGCAACCCAGTAAGCAGCATGGGAAAGTGAATGGTGATCCTTGCCTAACTATATGGGTACAGTTTTAATTTTTTGTCTGAGATTCATTTCCAGAGTTAAAAGTTACATCCAGAAAAGAATGACTGAGATCCTAACTAGATGCTGGCCTGATGAAGTAAGTGGGAGATAGTCCAGCACTGGGCTTTCTAATGCTATTCAGAGTAAAATTACCACTGTGTACTAAATTAGGCATGGAAGGGTTAAAAAAACCCTACAGAATGCTCTGTTTTATTCAGAGGGGGCTGCCTACAAAACAAGTAAACTAAACCTAACGGCAAAGGCATACCTGTATAGATGCCTATGTTGTTATAGCCACATACAATCATAGAATACACTGAATTGGAAGTGACCCACAAGGACCATTGAGTCCATCTCCTACATGGAGGTATCATTTGAAAAGACCTGGCTTCCTGTAATGATTTAGTTACAGGAAGTTTGGAAATAGTTTTTTTTTTGTTGTTTACTTTAATTTACTTCAAGTAGATTCTGCATCTTCCTTCTATCAGGATCAATATAGAAATACCCACCTTGAGAGAAAATTGTGAATAAAATTAACTATAACGTGAAGTGTTTGTTGTTGTTTTTGGGTTTTTTTTGTTTTTTGTTTTTTTGGTCTTTTTTGGTTAGGCTTTTGATAGGGCCTATTAAAAACTTACATGTACAGGATCTACTGCTCCAACTGGATCCCTACAAACCTATGGGGCCTGATAGGATTCATCTAAGAATCCTTCAAAAGCTGGCTTATGTAATCATGTAATGTCTCTTTTGAGTGGTCTTGGGAATCCAGAGATCCTAGCTGGCAGATGTTCAGGAAGGGAAGGAGCACCCAGGAGACTACAGGCCTGTCAGTCTCAGTGTCTGATAAAGTTATGCAGAAGTTCATTCTGGGGGTACTGAAAAACACCTGAAAGAGAACACATTCATTGGTCACAGCCAGCACGACTTCATGAGAAGAAAGTCCTGCTTATCAGCCTGGTTTCCTTTCATGACAAGGTGACCCACCCAGCTGACCAAGGAAAGTCAGTAAAGTTTTTGACACTGTCTCTCACAGGATCCTTCTGGACAAAATGTCCAGCCCAGAGCTGGATAACCCCATTATGGGATGGGAGTAACTGGGTCACAGGTCAGGCACAAGGGGTTACAGAGAATGGGGTGACAACAGACTGGGGACCTGTCACTAGTGAGGTTCCACAGGGCTCCATCCTCGGCCCTCTGCTCTTCAACATCTTCATGAATGACCTGGACACAGGACTGGAAGGGATACTGAGCAAGTCTGCAGATGATACAAAACTGGGAGGAGCTGCTGATTCCCTCGAGGGGAGGGAGGCCCTGCAGAGAGACCTTGACAAATCAGGGGTCTGGGCAATCACCAACCATGTGAAGTTCAACAGGGCAAAGTGCTGGATTCTGCCTCTGGGATGGGGCAACCCTGGATGTTTGGACAGACTGGGGAATGGGATGCTGGAAAGCTGTGCCATGGAAAGGCACCTGGGGGTCCTGGTCGATGGCAAGCTGAACCTGAGCCAGCAGTGCCCTGGAGCCAGGAGGGCCAACCCTGTCCTGGGGGGCATCAGGCACAGCATCACAGCCAGGCAAGGGAGGGGATTGTCCTGCTCTGCTCTGAGCTGGGGCAGCCTCACCTCCAGTGCTGGGGGTTTTGCTGTACAAGGAGCAGCTGAGGTCTCTTGGTCTGTTCAGCCTGGAGGAGACTGAGGACAGACCTCACTGCAGTTACAACTTCATTGTGAGGGGAAGAGCAGGGACAGGCACTGATCTCTGCTCTGTGCTGACCAGTGACAGGACCTGAGGGAATGGCCTGAAGCTGTGTCAGGGGAGGTTTAGCTGAGTATTAGAAAGGGGTCCTTCCCCACTGGAACAGGCTCCCCAGGGAAATGGTCACAGCACCAGCCTGACAGAGTTCAAGAAGCTTTTCGGCAATGTTCACAGTACATGGCGTGACTCTTGGGGATGGTGCTGCGCAGGGCCAGGAGTTGAATTCAATGATTTTTGCCTGTCCCTTCCAACTCATCTTATTCTGTGATTCTGTAAATAATTATGGTTCACTTCCGGTGCTTTTTACATGACTCAGAAGGATTTTAAACTAAGGGTAATGTTTATATCACGTTAATGACCCTACTAAACAATAAGAATGAAGAATCCTATGCTCTCTGACAAGTTACCATGACAGTAACTGTTCAGTGCCATCTTCAGCTTTCTTCTTAATCTGGAGCCTCACTCTGTATCACGGTGCTTGGATAAGCAACAAAAGAACCTATAAGCCCTAATGAAGGCCAGGACTGCCACCTCTGCCATTTTTTAGGTTTTTTCGTGTTTGTGTTATATTTCCTGTTCATTTTCTCAGTTGCTATCATGCATGATGGGTCATCAAGTTGTAGTGAGGGGAAATGTTCAAGTTAATACTGCTGAAGCAGACTGTAAGAGCTGTAGCAAACAAAAAAACCTACTGCTGTGCTCAATATTAAAAAAGAGGCAAGTAGATTGTTTTGAAAGAAGAAAAATTTGGTGATATTTTAAAACCATGTGATGTTTTACTTGCCCTTCGTATTGGCTACGAAGAGGCTTACAATGTATTTAATTTCTGCATATTTTGTGCAAGAGTCTTTCCAGCTCTGCATTTTTTTCCTTACACAATGGAAAAGGCTAAAAGCAAGCTGGTTTCCTTTGCTGGCCTTAGCAGAAAAGCCTGTGAAATGAAGTGTTACTGTTACGAATAGGATCCTGTAATAACTACATCTGTGAGTGTCACTACATTAGAAGTCATTGTGGTGTCTCAGTGCCTTCTTGGACAATTTCCTAACTCTTGATGCATTTGAAAGAACTTGCTGAGTGTCCCTTAATTCAGGTTTTGACACTGTATGCCTGCAAAGAGGGAGGTCAGAAAACGTGGTGACAATGAAAAGGAACTGTACTCTTTGTATTGAAGACACTGTTGATACAGGCTTTTACTTTAGATTCTGAGCCTAAGAACTTTCAATAGGAATACCATTTATTTTTTCTTATTAACATCCCTTAAGTAATGAGTTCCAGGTGCTTTTATCCTGCTGCAAAAGCAGAAATGGAGTCATTCTTCTTCCCAAGTTTTTAAATTAATGTTGAACCACTGTGCAATGGAAAGACTATATGTACTTGAAAAAAAAATTTATTTTACAAAAGAATTTAACATAAAACAATAGAGTACAAGGGAAATAAGTTTACAGATTTTTGTGGTTTAAATTCTTACTCTCTGAAAGGAACAATTAAGATGTCTTCTAAAAATGTAGAGATTCATTGATCAGGAAAGAAGAGATACACTTGACATATCACTGCAAAAGAAGCATCACAAGGGTATGAAAGACATTTTCAGAAAATGGGAGGTCTGACATTACTGGTGAAATTTAACCTAAACATGACAGAGAGAGCATGATGATCTTTATTTTTTTCTTCATTCTCATCCCATCACCAGGATGATGGCAGGTAACTTTCCACCATTTATTTCTGCTTCTCTCTAATCTTATGAGCTTCACCCTAGCTCCTGCTGATTTTATACTGAGATTTTTTAAATATGACATGAAAGTTACAAACAAAATTTTAAGGACACAATACAGTTTCATCCATTTTCAGAATGTCCAAATTAATAAAGTTGTTCAAATCCTGAATCTCTGGCATCTGCAAACCAGAATGACTGTATTACCAAAGCGCAAGGATAAATCCCAAAATTCTTGTATAGAAGAATTACCTAAAGCCAGACTAATGTGTGTGTGTGTGTGTAGTTTGTTTTGTGTGCATGTGTTCTCAGTTGCAGTGAGCCTCTAGAAATACAGAAAGGTAAATATTTCTGTCAGCTGATTGTTTTAGCAGTCACATAATCCTTCCTTTGATGTCTTGGGTCAATGAAATCCTAGTACCATCGGGGTTTAGTAGAAGATCTATTAAAAGAGTTGTCTGTGATCTTTCCTGCAACGGAAACAGCATTTAAAGTTATTACTCTGTCTCAATCTGTGCATTCTTGATTGCCCCAATTTTCCAAAGTGAGTTATTTTTTAGGTTACCAGTAGAGTGTAACTGTAGCTACAGAGTTAACAATGATCTCTTTAGCTTCCTAGAGCTACCACAACAAGGTCTGTAGAAAGCAGGGAGGATCCATGGTGGAAGCACTAACTATCTTGGTTATTAGCAGGTTACTCTGAAAATAATGTTGGAGGCAAGTTACCAGAGCAATACTGTGCAATGTGCTACATATTCACATACCTTCTCATCTTTGGCCAACAGTCCTCTTAACCAGTACTGAGGTAGCTTTTCCAGCTTAGGCCATTAAGTGTCTAACATCAGGACATTATAATGTGTACTGATTCATTTTTTGAGAGAAAACAGCAACAACATTTCTTAGGAAAGGCACATCTTTTTTTTTTGCTCTAGGGCTCGACTCCTGTTCCTGCTGAACTGAGCCAGTGTGTAAAATCAGAACTGATATCAGCTCAGTAGGCACCGGAGGACGGGTCCATCAACAGCCTGGAACAACAGCAGCAGCCGTAAGTTGTTTCTGACTGGAGCTGCCACCATTTCCTGCAAACAACACACAGTGCTAAACTAAAACTGCAGAGAGAGCATGACCACATCTATTAAAGAGAAGACTATAAAACAAAAGCTTTATTGACAATTTCAGGTTAAAGTCACAAACATTATTTCCTCTGACCTTTAGGAAAGCATGGTAATCAAATTACTGTAGGCAATGCCTTACATTTGCAATCAGACTGAGAACTTAAGGAGCACTGTTTATCCTTAGCTAAAACTAAAATCTTTGGTCTTTCCCAGGTTGCCTAGGCCTCTTATCCTCCATACACTGAATCTCAGACATATGCATTTATTGCAAATCTGCCCGTTAAGCAGCAAGGGATCTCAGCCAGCGAACGCTCTCTGTCCTGCAGAGAGTATCCTCTCCCTTCTCTTCAGGTGCAGAACTTAGCCACTGTGAACAAAGAGGAAAACAATCACTGTTCACCAATCAGCTAAGCTCTGCACCTCGCCAGAGATCTCGGTCTCAGCAGAGATAGTTTTCGGAGGAGTTTCTTCATGATGCTCTGCTGCTTTCCTCTGTTTTTGGTGGGCTTGGGGATTTGTTTATCCCTCTCTCTCTTCTTTTTTTTTTTTTTTTTTTTTTTTTNGTGGGGGTTGGGGTGTGTCTTCTCCCTCCTTCTTTTTGTTTTTTTTTTTTTTTTTTTTTTTTTTGCCTGTGTTGGGGGGGGGATGCTTTTGTTTGTTTGTTTGATAGATGGAGAGGATTCCACGCTGTGCACCCATCAGACTGTTAATGGTGAGTTTCATGCTAGCAGCTGTGGTCATGGCTGTGTGGTAATCCCTGGCAATGTGATTTTAATCTTAAGTCACAAATCATCATGCCAGGAACCCAAACAGCCATAACATTAAAAGAAAGCTGTGCAGTCAACACAGAGTATTGTACTCAGTACCTTTAGATTTTATGTTATAGCTCACCATGCACTTCCACTCTGTCTATAAAGTCAAAGGGGCAATTCTAGACTATTACTAATACCTGCATACCATGTAATTTTCCTGTGCTAGATACTTACCATCAAAAACTTGTAGAAATTTTGATTTTATTGTTTCTGGCCTTCAGACACTTGAAGACACCTACCAGATTAAGAACTGTTGAATGTAACTCAGCTTCCTGTGAGTCCTTGATAATTGGGAGTACACAAGAAAGTCTCTTTAGCCCCAACTATTTTAAAAGGTGTCTCTTCTACCCCACAACTGATACCCTGCCACTCTACAGTCTGATTCACCTTTCCCAAAACGTTTTCTTGGCAGGCACACTTCTTGTCCATATAGAAAAACAACATGGCTTTTCATAATCAAACTTACTTTCATAGTATCTGTCATTGGCTGTATTTCATAGCAAAACCCATTACAAAATCAAATGGAACAGTCAAATACTGCTAGAACATGAGAAAATTAAGATTTTTGCTTGTGTCAATTAGGGGACAATGTTTTTGATAAATTAGAAGCCTGAATTTTGAAGCACAAATCAGCTGTAAAATTTTGTGAACAACCAAGGTAATCAGTCTGTCGGATGAGTTATATGATTAACCAAAAATCTGAGGTATGCTGTACTAGAAGAAACTTTCATACAAATCTGAATGGGTTATATGTTAAACATGCATGTGCAGACATAGCTACCTCCAACTGTTCAGACAGAGAATTTGAAAGTATCTTTGCAAATTTATAGCCTGTGGCAATCTTTATTCCATAAACATTTTTGCCATTCTCCTTCTTCTCTGGTGTTTCCTCTCCTTTAATTTCATAAACAAGCTAGCTTCTTCATGTTAAGGCTACTTTTCTTACCTCATAATCAGTCTTCAAAACCTCAATACCCTTAACACAACCCTGTCAAGTAAATATGCAGCTATATTAAAGAGAAATGCTCCTTGCACAATTGAAATTTTTGTAAGCAGAGTTAAGAATAAAGAATGGGAAACAACTGTAGGCAGAGCCTGGCCCTCTTTGGCCATTTGGACTTACAGTTGCCTCTTGTACAGTCCATTACAACAAAGCCATTCTCCACGATCTCCAGCTATGCCTACATGTATGTAACTCACTGCTCCCGCAGCTGGGCTTAAGGAAAAGAAAAAAAAAAAAAAACAAGCCAACAAGATATGCAACAAGAGTTATTTCTCAGCCTAAGTAGCCACAGCCTGTATGGTATGCCAGAGTTTACCACATTCAGTGAGTTCTGTATATTCTTTGTATATGAAGCAAAATCAGGGTGTTAGGATTAAAATGAAAAATCACCTTTTCAGAATAACATCTCTGCCACCACTTTGGCTGAGGATGCATCCATATGTTCTTGTGCTGCAGCAAAGCATTTCCGTGCAAGATCTTGTTGTTTTGCATCTTCATTCACCATTAATTCACCATAGAGATACACACCCATAGCCTGGAAGAAGAATGTAACACACAAGCATCCTACCACCAGTAATAACTAGTTAGCTGGGTTTTTGCCACTGACCTCCTAGTATTCATTTAAACTAAACATGACATATAATAGACAATCTAAAGCATAGAAAATACTATTTACTCTCTAATGGCTAGTTCTCCCCCCCAGAAGAACTAATTTTCTCTGTGTCTCTTTAGCCGAAGGATGGTTGTCTATATGCTGTGCTGACTATATAAAAACAGATTATTAATGTTAGAATTCTGTTTTATGTCATGACAAGAAAATCATTCCTCACTCCACTTTCCTTGCCACTTTTCAAGCTGAATACTGTTTTCTTTTACCCACTACCTGAACTTTTTCCAAATATCCCTTAAGAAAAAAGCTTCTCCTTCCTTCAACAGGATACACATTTTCTTTCCAATTGTCATGTTTTGTCATGTTTACACACATCCATGAACAAAGACTGAAGTACTCCGCCCTACAATTCCCATTTGGCAATTCTGTAACTGGACATCAACTGAATATGGTCACGTCTGTGTTTGACTCCATTTGTATCAGAAATACAGCTTAACAGCATAAATTCTGGCTGGGTACAAAGGCAGGCTTTTCTCAACTATTTATTCTGGACATAGCAGCTATAAAAAAAGGTAATGGGCCTCCTGTAGGAAGATCTGGGACCCTTTGACCACTGCCAACAAAATTCTGGTCAACTTAACAGGAAACATATTGGAGATTGCCTTTTTTTTCCTGATGATTCTTTTTTTTTCAGCTAATTACAGGAATTCAGTAAATGTTAAACTGCACTTATCAAAACAGGATTACACATATGACAAAATATTAGCAGCTTAGCATGCTTTCACAGTTATTGTTTGGACTTGCAGGAGCAGAAAGATTTGGATAACATTGAGAAAATGCCATTTTTAATGCTATTCCTCGCAATTTCTAGCATTGGCTGGTAAGCCTTAAAGACACCTTCAGCCAGAAGAGAAATATAAAGTTTAACAATGTTTGAAGTAAAAGGAGAAAGTCTCAGAGTGGCAGAAACCTGCTAGACTCCTTGTCAATTCCTCAAGCATGTTCTGACACCAAGACAACCAAAACCTCAGATTTCCAAGGTTTGCAGCTGCACCAGGGTCTGGCAGCCACACAAATGGCCTTGGAGCTGGGCTCCAGTTGCTCTAATTGAGAATTTTTAAAATGGTCTTACTATAGAATTACCTTCTCTACCCAGCATTAATAATTCTCCCCTAGGCCTAAACATTAGCATGCAGTAAACACTGCATGTAAAACACTGGTATTTTGTAGAACTTCAAAGGATTTAAATAGTCCATTTACATTTTCTCCCAGACATTTAAAAGAGCCATGTTACATGATCAGTATGGACATGCAACTGCTCTGATTTAAGTAGTAATCACACCAGGTTGTGCCATTAACTGTATGCACTGCTGAAGTAAATGAAATGAAGATTACATTAAAAAGTTACAAAAATTATTTCCCTAATAAAAAAAGTCTTTATTTGGCATAACAGCTATTCCAAACATAATGCACTTCTGTATGGTTTTATCAATTCTAGGATCTCCCAAACCCCAGGTTCTGCTGGTGGTTATCTCCATCCTTTCATAGAATACAAATATGCACAATATATGTAACTCTTTATGAAATAATGTTCTTTTATGTCTTGTTTGTTTGTTTTATTACAGAGCTTGCCAAGAGCTCTGGGGCCTGCTTATTGGCTGAGATATAAATAGAACGTATACTTCTGAGCTAGAAGAACACATGACAAACTGCAATAATTCAGTTGTGCTGTGTAACCTGAAAGCACAAAATCCTCATTGGCTCTAAATAGCTTTGTTCATTGTCAGCCTAAAAGGTAAAGACATTAATATCTTGCCTAGATTTTGACATATCTTCACTATCTTCTTTTTTTAAACATACATTTAAACATTTAAAATTCATCCTAGGCAGTGAATGTCTCGATTTTACAGGGTTCATAGTGAATAAAGATAAATAGAAGTGAAATAGAAAAGAACAAGGCAGAGGTACATTTAGAATTCTAAGTTCACGATGGCCTAAATAAAAGGCTATAGCAGGGGAATCATGTATGTCCAACCTTTTAAGGCCTTCACAGTCCTCTCTTAGCATATCCCTAGCCATGAGGCTAGCATTCCCTGAATGTGTACTGTTGTGATATACTACTTCTGGCTGTCATCTTCAAAACTGAGGTTACCACAGCACTGACTGCTTTGCACCCACC
>VZTT01042957.1:5712-20070 GCA_013400855.1 Buphagus erythrorhynchus | reverse complement strand
TGTTTACCTGTAGCACTTTGCATGATCTGAGCCTGATAAAGCAGCTTTTGTACTGTAGTCCTTTATAAAATTTATTAAATCCATATTTTTAAATCATCTATTAAATAAAATCAGAAATTGCAAAACAAAAACTCTAATAAAAGCATGCATGTCTACTACACATGAGAAGGCTCACACAATGGAGTCTGTGTGGCTACTCAGAAATAAAACTATTGGAGCTGATGAGGTAAACCTTATTGGGAGGGTTGTTATTGACTAAAAAACTACATGAGATTCTGAANCTGAACAGACCCAGTGCCCTCAGCTGCTCAGAAAGCTTCCTCTCAAGGCCCTTCACCATCTACATTGCCCTCCTTTGGATTAAAAAAAATAAGCAAAACCTCAACAACCAATTCTGAATGCCTCAGTGAAGAAAAATAATAACAAAAATTAAATGCATTAATTGAAATTATACTCTGCTATAAATTTTAAAATTGAAATTTTGAATCATATCAAAGTTCTGCTGAGAAGTAAGGTAAAAGGTAAAGAGTTGATCAGGAAATGCAAAGAATTCAACATGGCTGATATGTCTGGTAGATAATCAGTAGCCCAGCAGTAGAAAGTGTGATAGATTGTTTTACTGACATCTAGGACTTGACAGAATTTAATTTAAAGTTTATTAGTCTTTTATAAGCTTAATTATAAACAGTGACCAAATAACCACAGTAATTAAACAACAGGTGGCCAACCTTGCTCACAGATCACAAAATCTTCCTGCTACAAGTCTGTTTTGCTGAGCTCACCAGAAGGAAGTAAACATCTGGAAGCCTCAAACTAAAGCAAAGATTTATGATGGTGAATCATAGCTCAGCAAGCAAAGAAGAGTATGAAATAAATTCTAGTATTCATTCTGTCATCTTTGTTATTTTTAAGGAGTAAACTTTTAATTGAAATAAGAAGATCAGAGACTTCTAACAGGAGATGCAAGTTAGGAATATATAAACATCTCGAGACAGTGGAACCTACCAGTTCCACCATTAAGAACTATACTGGCAGAGGTTTATGTCATTCTTCATGATTTCTATAAATACACACCAGCATTGCTATACAGTCACATTATCAGTCACACATTCCACTCCACGGCAGCTTTGTGTGTTTTTAGGGTATTTTAATTTTATTTTCCAGACAAATCTGCTATGCGCCCAAGACAGTGACACCATCATTTCTACAGCTCTATGATTCAAACAAGGACTGGATCTTGTTAGAGAATGGTGTTTTATAAACTGAAACATGCAGGGCAATAAGCACTCTTTTGGTAGTGATTTGCAAATGCCATTGTGCAACCACAATCTATTAATATTATTATTTAAATGGACAAGACAGGGAAGAGAGAAGAGAGAAGAGAAGAGAAGAGAAGAGAAGAGAAGAGAAGAGAAGAGAAGAGAAGAGAAGAGAAGAGAAGAGAAGAGAAATATCCAAGCTAATTCAAATTATCAGAAGCAGTGACAGAAAGAAAGCTTCATATGGCTCAGTTTTTGCTTCCACTTCTGCGGTACTATAGCTGACTCTCCATTGCAGGATATATTTTGTTTAAAGTAGATATTTCTAGGTCAGCTTCTTCTCCAGGTTTTTTCAACAATCGAACATTTCTAGGTAGTTCCATGCTTAAACTTTATTTCCTTTTTGAAAACCCTAGAATTGTAATTTCTTGCCATTCATTCTGTGGACTTGATTTTTTTTTTAATTCAACTCTTTCAATATAGATCTCTAAAGCAATTTGTCTCTATCAATCTACAAACTCTATCTCCTTTGAAGTTTAGACTTGCAGCAGACTCAAAGCATTCCCAGAGTGTTAAGAAGATTTTATAAGGCAATAGCCTGATGACATATTAAATATGGGTCTGGAGAGCAGAGAGGGAAGAGCAGAAGGGCTGGCAATGAATATGAACCCCTCTTTTTAGAAAAAAATTAAATACCTTAACTTTTATTGTATAATTGCTTACTTTTGGCAAATGGAACAGAAATAGAAGGAGTCAAAACAGCATGTTAAATGTTTATATGAGTTAAGAAATGCTTTGTCCCTACAGCACCTCAGCACTTCCAGGATGAAAGGATTAGAGCCTCCATGTGAAGCCAGTAATTGTCAATGCATCTTATACACAGGAATTAAGCTAGATAAAAGACAGGTGAGCACTGAGGCAGAAACACTGAATGGAAATGTTTATCCTGTAAGATAAGAAAAAAGTAGATACAGAATGTGCTAAGACACTATAAGTAAAAGTATTCTTGTTTTATAGTATATGAAAATATTAAGCTAAAGGGAATAGCAGCAGCAAAACATAGCAAATGGTAAATGAGTTTTTCCTTTATGGAATTAAACCAAAAATCATAAACAGCAATCAAAAGTAAGAAGAGTGTTAACTATTTAAGCACAAAATATAGCTTAATTTCTTGCATATCAAATAAATTGATACTTGTGCTTAATTTTATGGGGTGATGTTTTCATTTATAAGCCTCTGTTATAATTATTTAAATTTTTAAACAGATGTATTGTATAAGCGATACTGAATCATCAAGAATCACAAAAGGTTTAGACTGGAATGAACTGGCCTTCATGAGCACTTTCACCACAATTTTGCCAGGGACTAAGCTGTGACTGAGCAGCCAATGGTTTCCTGAGCTCTCCTTGTCCTTACAGACCATGAGTAGTCCATTTTCTTTTTCTGTGCCCATGAGCTTAAGGAACAAGCCTTCTGCACCCCCTACTTATGGGCCCTTATGGTCTGCTCTTTGCAGCTGATAAGCCATTATTTAGCCTTTAGCATGCTTCACCAGTTGCAAATCAAACCAAATCAGGGTTTGGTCTTCCCAGTTCCATCCCTGTGTGATCCTTCTACATTCCTTATGGGCAGACCCTCCCTGCTTCTGCCCTCTCCACATTTTCTTTTTGCCTTTCCTCTGTCATCCTCCATTCAGCTAAGCTGGCATCCTGCTGTTCTTCACAGGGAGTTTCTTGTAAATAAACAGTTCTATATTACAATAGACTGTTTTCCACAGCTTTCAGTCATGGGGCAGATACTGACATCAGTTAAGCTGTTTAAATCCACTGAGTTCAGTGAAGGTACTCAGTTTGTACCAGCTCCAATTCTGGGTCATTCACAGAGTTACAATCAATTATGATTTACTTCAACGAAATTATGTTGTCCATGAAACACTGTGCAAAATATACTTACAAGGTTTTTTTATGCAGTACTTCGGCATAAGAGTTGATACACTGAAGCACTGAAGTAAGAATATGTGATTCTTACATGTAAAATACATGACTGCATTTTGCAATATATTCCCTAGGCTGGATTTTGTGTGTGCGTGTGTGTGTGTGTGTTAGAGCATTTATTAGAATTATTTCTTAGCATAATAATTAATTATTAGAATACTTAATTCTATTTTAGTTTGTAAATGAATTTTTGGTTCGTTTTATAATCATGGTATACAAGTATATCTATCCTTAAGATGTATACATGTGCTACCTCCTTCTTAGTAGTGTGGGTCTGCATATATCTACAGGCACAAATATGAAATTGTCTCCTCTAAATGCTCAGAAAATGGAAGATACTTGCATACCCTCCGCAATATTTTTTCAATCTATGGCATAATATCATATTACTGCAATTGTGGTTTTCACACACATAGTTCTGCATTTGAACCAAACAATAATGGTCTGCAGAATTTTGCAATTTTAAAATTAAGCATTCAATGGCATATAATGGATCATTATATGTGAGAAAAAAACAGTGTCTCACACTATTATGTTGTTCTATAGCTAAAAATTTGTTCCTGTTTTTTACAAAACTATGGAAATACAGAACTTGAAGATATCATATTCATATTCACTCTTTCTAATTTCAATGTTGCATCATAGTAATTTTACTTCTGTAAAATATTTACAATTATTATTAACATCCACCTATTAGTTGACATCAGAAGGTTGATTGGGTTGACAGTAAAGGCAGCCTTGTGTCTGATGGAATCAGATTTACTAAAAATATTCCAATCTACCACTCTGGCTGGGAGAGACTATTGAGATTCAGTTTTGTTTTCAGTGTAATTATTATTATTTATATATACTTTGAAGCATAAGCAACCAGTATATTTTTTACTGATTTTAATTATAGAGTAGGATTTTTTTAAAGGGCTAATATAACTTTAAAAATAACTATAATGTACAACTTTGAACAAACTTATTTTCACAGAATTATAAACCATCATTTATTGTAATAATTAGGTAATCAGTTTCCAGTATCAAATGAAGCTGTACAGATTTTTAAAAATGGATGTTGTCTGTATATCTGGTTCTATAAAATTTAGAGTTTTGTAAATTTCCACCAGTAGCAGTTCAGCTTATTAAAGCTGGCCACTTCTGATATCAAAATATGAGTCTCTCAAAAAAGGAGCTGTGCAGCTATTGTCAAAAATATGTAAACCCTGGTAGCCTGTTCGTTAACACAAATCTCTTTCAATAAACTCTGTCAGTACCTGTGGAAAACCAAGTCAATTTATGACATTAAGATTATACATATTGGGAGAAAGGTCAACGCAAAGCACGAAAGAAATCTGACAAAAATTGATTGATCAGCAAATGAAGAAAGAGTAACAATAAAAATAATAATGATGATAATAATTTTTAAAATTGCCTTTGCACCTTCTCAGCAGCTCCGAAAGGAGAGCAGCTGTTTATGTCCTGCCTGCTCTGCTCCCAGGTGTACTTTTATGCATTTCTTTGAACACATCACATCTCCTGCCCTGGCAGTGGTGAGCAGCACCTCCGCAGGCAGCAGGAGCCGTGGGGCTCCCCAGGGAGGGATTCTGCATGGCAGCTGTGGAGCCTGCTCAGCCTCAGCCCGGGGCTCAGCACAGCTCTCCCTGACACACTATTCCAACGAGAATAATGCTGCCAGAGTTCTGGCAGCTCGACCTTAACACCGCAACCTCTCAGCCTGCACTCTCCATCAAAAAGAGACCCCAAAGTGCCCTAAATTCTTTAACAATTGCCCTGTGTCCAGATCCATTTAGCTAGCTTAAATCAAAGCAATCCCCACAAAGAAATATGCCACAATAAACTAACTAATGGACATTTTTTTCCTTATTGAATAGAAAACTAAATTCCCATCATTAATAATCTGCAAAAATATATCAGCAATATCCATGTTCACTAGCAGGCGGTACTATAAAAATACATTAATAATGTTATTGACCCCTGATGTTTGCCTTTTATTTTGCTGTTTACAATACTTGCCTCAATTGTCAGAAATTGTCTTCTATGGCTTGGGGAAATGTGGGATGGGGAGGGGAATAATGCCATTAATATATATGGTACTGTTGTGAAAAACATGGGAGCGTAGTGTATTGTTCTTGGACAAATACCTGTAGGCAGAACATAAAACAAATGAGTTAATTACTTGATTCAAAGATAATTAATTTAAAGAAGGTGATTGAAATTTCGTGGTTTTTATAGATGGCACATGAGAATATTATGCTTAATTTGTGAGTTTATCCTTTTATCTTGCTTCCACACTAACACAAATGGTCTTTGGGATTTCTGGAGTTGTAAGTCAATGACTGTTACTGTTTAATTTTACATAAAGGTGCAATGAATGAACCTATTTCCATCTACATTATTGGAATCAACCCACTTGGCTTCAGCAGTGTTTGAAATTCCAGCCAAGATGCAAACTTTGTTTTCCTCTTAGAAATAAGTGGAGTTAAAGAAATTTTTTATATTTAAATGCCTTGTATTGCAATCATCAGGTACAGCTCATCTGAGAATAGATAGCACATGGAAATGTGTCTGTATCAGGAAAATTGAACTTTCTAATTTACTGGCCGGCTTTAGAGAAAAATACATTTAGTCAAGTCAACCAAGAGGCTCTGGTATGAAATATCAAAGGCTTTTTTGAGGGAGAGAATGAGTAGGTTTTCTTTATTTTCTTTTTTTTCATAATTAATGCTATTTATTCACAATGGGAAAACTTTGCATGACCATTTCCACTTTGCACATACGTATATTTCAGCTGCAAGGTGGGGGCATTTATATCCTCTAATAATTTTCAAGACTTGAAAATTACTCCTTTGTTTGTAATAGGATCCTTCCATCAGATACATAAATCATTAGTATGCTAAAACTGCATCCCAGCAAAAGGGTCTGAATTGTAATTTAAATCTTTAGACTAGATCTATGGCAATAATTTTATAATATTAATTCCTTTTTCAGGCACCTAGGAATGTGAATAGGATTTGTACTGGACTTTGAGCTGGCCTAAATACTGATATTTGAAAAATCTATGGAGTACCCTCCTCCTTGCATCTAAGTTTTATCAGCCATGATTCTACGTGAATGATCCTACTCCTATCTGAACTTCCATGAAACTGAAATGATTTCACCACTAATACACACTGTAAGGTCTTTCCTTCTACAAAGACAGATATAGACATGCTTTATTCTACACAGCTGAAATGTGCATCATTAGAATGATCTGGACTATTTAGACACCCTAACTTTAGATAAACATATAATTCTTTGCTGAGCTGTGGCTTAACCATATTAATAGGTCTGTAATTCATCACAGCTTTATTAAGTTCCACTTTAACTGAGTTGCTTGTAACACTTAAAATATAAAAAGAGACAGAAAACAAAGAAGGGAAAATCTTTCAGACTTAGGCAGATGCTTGGCAGGAGCAAGTTGCAGTAAACTGTTGAAGTCTGGCAAAATTATAATAGGATGAATAAAGTTCCTAAACTTCCAAGTATTAGCCAATGTTAAATGGATTTTCCTGCTGCCATAATGATAATTAGTAGGTAGAATAGGTTATCAAAAATCAGTTAGGTTATTATTATAGTATATTACTATTCCCCCTCTTCCACAGTTACAGGAACATATTTGTTATTAATGATAATACTTTTAATTTAATTGACTGCTTTGGAGTCAAAAGTCAGTGCAAAAGTTATGGACACTTAGGAAACGATCAGTTTGTAATTCCATATGCTTAATATTAAAATAAAGTGCCTCACACTGGTACTCTGGTAGATGTCACTTCACAGTGAATTAAAAATGCTTCAGACCTCAAGAATCAAAGAAGAATTGAAAATTATTCAGCTATATAGTCACACTCACAGATATAATTAAAGGTCTGTCAGCACTTTCATTATATAAAGCCATTTTTAAGCAGTTTGTATGCTGGCCATGACATTTTGCTTGAAGTTGGAAATGGGCTGTGAATTTCCTGGCCAGAAGTGTTGTTTCTTATGAATGTAATTGGAATCAGATTATTTTCCTGTACTTCCCACCCATGACAAAGGGGTTAAAGAACATTGTTTTTTTACATTCCTCATACACATTCAAAAAAGCTCTGCACTTCAATTTAGCACCTTGCAGATAATTAGGCTCCATCAATATATAGGCAAATAAAACTCATCCAGGTATGGGCTAGATAGACCACTGTCCCACTGACATATACTGTTGAATGTACAGCCCTGGAATGGGTGTTTTTCCACCTCAGAAATTCCCAATGTTTAGAAGCTTTCCCAATGTTCAGAAGCTTTCCCAATGTTCAGAAGCTCTTTGGGGAAAGCCACAGGTTAAGGTAGTTTTGATGCAGCCGTGCAGTTTGGGAGGTTTGGGGAAAGAGTTTAGTCATACCTCGATGTAAACAATGACAAGACATTTAGCTTTAGGGCCAGAGAAGAAACATTTTGTTTGTCTTTTTTATAGATGGCAAATAGAGAAGTCTGTTTTATTCATCAGGATGGACATATCCTTAAAGTACTTTTCAGAAACTTTTCACTGTGCCGAGGTGTTTCCAATTTGGCATGTGCTCACCATGCTGGCTGGTACATGAAAGTCTAGGACCATTTTAAGTTACCAATTTGGTTTGAGCTTAATTATCGATAATAAAAAATCAATTTCCATGGGAGGTTCAAAACACAGGATGAAATTGCTCAGCTAATAATACCAGAATATATCCAAAATGCATTATTGTTTAGGCAGAGTTTCAAGAAAATCAAAGTCTGACATTATGACAGGATTATTTAAAGTAGGACAGCTCACAGATATGCTGCTTAATTGACTGCTGTGAGCTTTGGAGGTCACAGTCAAGATGGATATATGCACAGTCACTGCCAAGGAATCCATTGAAAGGAAAGTGCTTGCTCATTCCCAAGAGAAATCACAAGATTATTCAAGAGGTTAAAAGAGCTCAGCATGCCCATCCACCATCCAGACAAATCTTTTTCAGTGTATGGAGTATTTCCATCACTTCTCTCATCACCTTGAATTGCATCCCAAGTGGATCACAAGTTGTTCTCACGACTGAAAGATAAGCAGTACAGACTTTATTTATTTATGTGAAAGTGTCATCACAAATCAGGAAGTATGACTGAAACGTTTTAATTTCATTAGAATTCAGGCCAATTTTTTAATCATAAAACTCACAAATAATTAAATCTTTGGTGAGAAGGTTATTATAGCCTGATCCATCTCTACAGCTGCTTAAGAAGGTAGCCAGGAGTTCTCTGAGAGAAACTGTGCTGTGAAGGTCAACAAAAAAATCTTAAATAAGACATTGCAAAAGCTATCAACAGCATAAGATTTGTCAGTCTTGCAAACATATACATAGTTATACTTTCTATCCAGAAAATAGTAATATTAATACGGTGGTATCAGTTCACCTAAGATGGAAGGAAATCATCTGCTCGCACTGAGAATGAATTTCTGTAAATAAATTCAGTTTCTGAAGAAGGTAGAGCCCAGACATAAAAGTATCACTGTTACTATCAGAAAAAACAAACAAACAAGCAAACAAGAAAGATATCAAAAAATCCCAAACAAACAAATAAAAAAAGCCAAACCCAAAAAAACCCCAACAACAGCAACAACAAACAAGGAAAAATAATAGAACATTCTCCTTCAGCAGAAAATAATGATGGACATTTGTTTATAATATTTGGAGCATCATAACAAANCAAAAAGATAAACAAAAAAAAAAAAGCCAAAAAAACAAAAAAAAAAAAAAAAAAAAAAAAATTAAAAAAAATGAAATGTAGCCCTTTCCAGAGATACTTTACCCCAAGGCTTAGACAGGTATTAGGGCTGAGGAAGAACCAGATGGATAACAACATGTCTTGCCTTTAAAAAGACATCAGGCTGAACCTACCCCTACTGGGCAGTGGTGATGGCCTGCAGGAGCAAGCAGCAGAGCTCAGAAGCAGAATTCTCCATTGTGGATTGCTTTGCCAGTGATGTTAACAAGACAATTAAAGAAATATGAAGATTTGGCTTAAGACTGTCACTTCAAGTTACTGTAAACCCCAGATCAAGTGAATTATGGGTTCCATCTGCTGTGATTGATTTGCAGTGAGTTGCAAGGAAATAAAATGTCTCAGTCTTATGCAGATACACCATGGGATATTCTTGCTGTTTCCTCAATGTTCACAGAAATACTTAATGCAAAATGAAATGATCATGTTTGACTGACATTTCAACTGGCTGTGCAGTGACACAGCATAGGAGATTCCTGAAATGGAAGGGGAAGATTATTGTCTATATCCTTTGGAATACCAGTTATTTCTGCAGTGGGAAGACACATTCTGGGGCTCTCACTGCCTCAGACTGCTGAAGCCCTCTGGTGAGGAGCAGCAAGGTCGTCAGAGTTCAAGGAGACTGTGGCCTAATGGTACTTCAGTGAAAGGTATTTTGAAAATATAAATAAATAAGGAGATAAACCAGAAGTGACATTATGAAATGTTTATGTGAGGTATCTTGTACAGAGACAAAAAAGAAAGTGGGACACTAGACTCATGGAACAATTGAAATAGGAAAAGAAAGTCTTTTCACATTCAGTTTTGCCAGTATTGAATTCCTTGAGATGCATTTCTAGAAATAGGAAAAAAATTACAAATTACATCTGAGATCTGATCCTGGGACTAATTAGGTGTGAAAGATCCATGCAAACTGGCCTTTAGACTTTGGAAGAAAACTGCCATCAGAGGAAGCTTAGGCTTTACCTTCATATGGCCCAGCACTCCCAGAAAACTTCCCAGCTGAGAATAGAGACCAAGTGAGGAACAAGCTCATTGCTGATGCTGCTGGAAACAATTTCATTTCTTCTTTTACTCTAATAAGGAATTAGTGAAGGTCTGTTCTGCACATGGGCAGCTATTTTGAGTTCACATCGTTTTGCTCATTGAGGATCAGAAGAAAACAGAAGGAAAAAAGTACATGAAAAGCATCATAATCTTAGTTGAATTTTGTATATAATCTTTCTGTCTAAATGCATGTATTTGGAAGGAAAGGAACATCATTGACTCCAGGAATTGGTCTTGATTTTTTCAAATCTATCCTTTGGAAGTTTAAAGTGGTGGAGGTTGTACAGCAGAGTCCTAGCCATCACTTACTAAAGTCAATAGATATAACTTACTGACTAAGGAATCATTTATTTCTCCATTTAGTTTATTATGAGTTCAACATTTTCATGAATTCATAATGGGATTTAGGCACCATCCAAGGTAACTTAGGGGGTCATACGTTCATTGTCACTGTACTGTGAAAGCAGATATTTTAAAATGTGCAGATTTTGATTCTGAAACAAATGGTTTTGAATCTTTCCTTTGGGAATATCTATTTTTATTACTCCAGTTCTAATATTCTAAAAATATTAAACAGTACTTAAATAATTGATTTTATAACACAGTTTATAGCTAATAAACTTTCAGGCTCTTGGAAATATCAATCACATGAAAGAGCTTAGTAAAATGAAAAGGCATGTTTTGACTCTGTCACATATCCTCCCTGTGACTCAGAGATTGGACAATGTTTTCCTTTTAAGTCTCTGTAACATTATCCCAGGTATGGTATAATGAATACTATCATCTTAAAGAAAATGAAATTTCACCTTAAGCTTCATGATGGTAGATTCCAAAATAAATGTTGTATTGCATATTCTTTGTTAAATTAAAGTAGGCCAAGCTACTATAAAAGTAATACCCCTTTATTACTGTTGATAACCAGTGATCATCTTCCCCACTCCTTAGCCAGTTTAAAGTTATTTTCTTATTTTTGGGCCAACTGGCTGATTGGCAAGAAAACCACACAGCTGCAAGGCCTGCTGGCTTCAGCTTAAACTCCAAGTGTTCAGCTCTTCTAAAAATCAGGTCAGATAGCTGAGGTCAGAGTCTGGGCTGCTATCAGTTCCCTGCCTTCCTGGTTTGCACTGTGGTACAGAAAAACAGACTGGCTGAGTGAAGAAGTCTCCTCTGGTTTTGAAGCCTGTACAATTATTACTAACAGGTAGTTTTGTTTTGGTTTTGTTGTTGTTGTTTTTTTTTCCCCGAAAGCACAAAGACTCAATTGACTTTTTGCAAGCTGCAAGTGAGCGTAAACAAAAACAGCATTTTGACTTAATAGACTGATCTGCATTTTCCAGGTTCATATAAATGAAACTGATGTGAGATGTCTTCCTGAGGTCATCATTATTGCAAACAACTGGTCAGAATTATCTTGCTGAACACCTTTGAGTGAGGGAAGATTGTTCTGTTTGTACTGAAAATTCTTCATTTTCTTGAAGATTTTTTGTGAAAAAAATATTTCTGAAATAAAGTATTTTCACTTGGAAAATGGGAAATTACAATTTCTTTTCTTCGTGTTGTTTCTTGGATTACTTCACTTGACTAGGCAGTCACAAGTACAGGGAAAATAATATTAGAAGTATAAACACAAGAAGTTTCTCAAAGTCTGCAAATGTATCCAAAGCCAAAAAGCTGGGATTCTTTGCTGAACAAACGATGCAGAATTTTCAGTCAGAAAACCTAATATTTTTCAGGAAACACAACATTTTTGCAAAGCAGAAATTATAAATTCCAGTTCGAAACTTTTCTCAGCTCATGAGCTAAGTGTTTTATTGAGTTGCCATCCAGTTTTCTGTCCCTTTAGCTCTTATGTCTAAATTCTGTTTTCATTTAAAACACAGCATCACTGTGCAGATGCACGACATTACAGGAGACACCTTGTTGTGTTTATCTTCAAAGAAAGCTAAGACGGTGGATTTATATTAGAAAAAGTCTTTGTTTTTTTTTAAATCCTGGCTACTTTTTGAAAGCTGGATACTTCTTTTCTAGCTAAGTTAGAAAAGTTGATCAAAAACTTGAAGGAATAACAGACTGGTTAACACCAACTATGGGGCTATTGTATTTAGTTTGAAGAAATACAGGAAATAAGGTCTTTACAGTGAGCTATCTACTGTGAAAAAACTACAGTCATTGTGATTAAATTGCAAGTCACATTACACACTCAGTTTTGGATTTGCAATGAATGTGTTCATTTTCCTAGTCCAGGTTTCCCGTATCTTAAAAATAAATTGGTATAAGTAGAGCATTAAGTACTTGAGATCCACTCTTCTGCTTGTGTGTTGTAAGCAATAGTATCTACCAAAATGCAGCACAATATATTAGTTCTGAGTAGATAATTCACTTTTTCTTCTGAAATTGCTCTCCATGTTAAATGCATACACATACATTCTTTACAGAATTTTCATAAAAAAGTTTTGTATGGGATTTTAATCTCTATTAAATAAGTGCAATTCCAGATTTAGATCTACATCTGCATGTTTGCCTGAGTTAATCAGAAGAGAAAATAATTCTATTTTTTTATTAGTCTTAACAGTTTGAAAAGCACTCCTTTAAACCAGATAACACCTTACACCATGAAACAAAGGAGGTGGTTGTTGAAGGCAAAATAATATGTTGAAAAGAGTGTTTTTGAAACAGTCATTGAAACTAACATTGAGATTATATTTCATTTGTCTATTAAAAAGAACTCTTCAGGCATTAGGAAAACCAGACTTTTTCATTTGATTTTTCACTCCTAAACTCCAGAATCATGATTAGAACCTAAAATGTCACCTTTAATATTTTCGTACCTTTGTATTAGTGTTTAATTGTAAACAAATCTCCATATTTTTAAATATTCTTGACCTGTGTAGTGATAGGTTGAACTTGACTGATCTGTTTCTTATTGATGCATTTTTGTTGCCTGTCCCACTCCCAACCATCTGATCTGCTTTATTCACTCCTGAGATTGGCCTTATTAGCACGGCTTACAGCTCTGCTATGCATATCAGTGGCCAGCACATTTGAATTAATTATGTTTTTCTGAAGAAGAAATGGGACAAGAAACTAGGCCAATTATTCACTGTTAACCAACAGAAAACATTCACACTAGTGGTCCCAAATGTTCCCTGCGTCTCTGTTTAAAATTAATCCATCAGAAAATCACAAGGAGGATGCTCAAGACCCCCCTCCAATTATTTAAAATCATGTCATTAAATCAGACAAATGCTGGCACTGCAACTCAGCAGGCGTTAATTTAACCCATATGCTTTGGGTCTGTTCCTACATCCTTTTGTCTTAGCCAGAATTTATGCAAGAGTTATTTTTTTTTTCCTATAAAATAAAATTGTATTATAAGATGACCAAATAATTTTAAGCCCAATGGGTTCTAAATAGAAGCTGGATAAATATGAAAAAACTTTAGCTCAGCAAAACACATAATGACTTCCTGGAGACTAATATTATAGAAAGGAAGATCCAAAAAGTGCCAAAAATCTGAAGACTGGAACCCAAGTGTGGAAGTCCTGCCACCATGGAATTATGTTCCTTAATGAAAATAATCAAGATATATTCCTACAGACACATGACAATATTCTGGAAATACCCTAGTAAAAATGTTAAATGTGTGCTTCCATCTCAGCCTCATAATCATCATACTTGTTATACTTGTTTTGCTATACTTCTTTCTTTCTTTTTTTCATTCTGTTTCTTCATTCATTTTTTCATGTTTTGTCACTTTTTTAGTATCTTCCCATATTTCCCTTCTCTTTTATCTGTCATGTTATTTCTCATTCTTTCCCATGTTTAGTGAACCTTCCTTTAAAATCATGTGTGAAAGAAAGGGACAAAACAAGTTAAAGTTTAACAGAATTTGGATTTGTCTAAAATGATATTGTCATTATGCACTATAGAGAGCCTATACATTAGCTTTTCATACTGTGCTCATTACAAAAGAAATGCTGATTAAATTATCATATTTGTTTGTACTTATAAGGGAAACTGTGGTTTTTGGTATTTGAAAAGTCATAATAATGGCTAAAAAGCACTAAAATTCTGTATTTACTACAACACCAACTAGGAGAAGAAGAAGAAGTGAGCTTTTCCAGTCCAGTCATGGCAGTGACACCACTCTGTGGGCCATTTACTATGTGGTTAAATGTGTTTCAGTGCAGTAATTCCAAAAGATTATGAAGGAAGCACTTACCTGCATTAAAACACAAAAA
>VZTT01042953.1:0-33619 GCA_013400855.1 Buphagus erythrorhynchus | reverse complement strand
AAAGGAAAAGGAAAAGGAAAACAGAAACAGATAGAAGAAAAAGGACAAAGAAAGAGAAAGAAGAAAAAAGAAAAAGAAACAGAAAAAGAAAGAAGAAAAAGGAAAAAGAAAGAGAAAAAAAAGAAAAAGAAAAAGAGAAAGAAAAAGAAAAAGAAAAAGAAAAAGAAAAAGAAAAAGAAAAAGAAAAAGAAAAAGAAAAAGAAAAAGAAAAAGAAAAAGAAAAAGAAAAAGAAAAAGAAAAAGAAAAAGAAAAAGAAAAAGAAAAAGAAAAGAAAAAGAAAAAGAAAAAAGAAAAGGAAAAAGAAAAAGAAAAAGAAAAAGAAAAAGAAAAAGAAAAAGAAAAAGAAAAAGAAAAAGAAAAAGAAAAAGAAAAAATAACCAAATCAGAATTGCATGCAGTATTTGTAATGACAAGGAGAAATGGGTACTAAAAACCAAACTGCTTTGCCAGTTTGGGCTCTTTGATGTGCTAGTGAGAAATTAGTGGTAGCAATAAAAAGAAGCCAAGCAGACAGCACCTGAGCAAGCAGAAGTGCTGGGGCTGTAAAGGGAATTTTGCCTCTTAAAGGACCAAGTTTCCCAGTGTCTGGCCATCTAGATTGCAATTAAAAACAGCAATACCACCAGAACAACCTCCCTGCTGCCCTTAGCCAGACTGGGAGCTCCCTGCTGCTCAGGAGCCTGCCCAAGACATCCCCTCATGCCCATGGGCTGGATCTGCTCACTGCCACAGAGCTCTTTGCTCTCTGAACTCCAAGAGCATGTCCATGTGCATGAGCAGGGACAGAGAAGCAGGGAGGGAAGGCAATAAATTGACTTAAATGTATGAAAACGTCTAGATAAAGAAGCTGTCAAAGATGTGAACAAAATTATACTGGAGAAGATGGCTAACATGGTAATTTATTCTGGCTAGATCACTTCAAAAGGACGGGGCTGTTATTCATTAGAAAGCAAGAGAGAGTGGTTATGAACTGGAATCATGACATCAATTAGTTTCCCCATTAGTGGTGATTGGGATAGCTGGCCAACCCCATGCAAATGAATACATGCAAGGAATTTCTTATGTCAATTTAGTATTACAGACAAGTGTAATTGTTAACCTTGGTACTTCACATCCATTTTTAGAGCTTAATGAATCAACTGTCTAATTTGTCAATGTTGATTAAAAGATGAAAGAAATGGGAATATTTTCATACAGGAAAGAAATTGCTTTTGAAAAAATAGAACTGATCCCCTTTGTGTATGTAAAATCAGGCATGGAAATACTGAATAAAGCAAAGTTTTTGAATCAGATGTGCTTCTGGTCCCAGTCCAGCTGCACAATCATTGAAATATGCTTAAAAATGTGAGAGTGAAGCACAAGTTTAAGTATTTTACTAAAAAAAGATAAGTCTAAACTTATGCTTCCAATCAGCCAGACTGGAATCTTTGATTAGATCCCTTAGATCTTTGATTGAATCAGGATTTAAATCAATGCCAGGCAAAAACCAGAGATAAAACTGGTTGCAAAATAAAACATGTTCTGCTTTGCATATACTCAAACTTTTTAAAAGCTCACGGCCGATGGAAAAGTATTTTAATTTTCAATTCTCACTGTAAAACCAGTATTCTTCCCATGATGGTTTTGTATGTGAGATAACCAATTTCCATGAAACACTTCTCCTCTTTTGGGAAACCAGAGGAGTCACAGGAGGGGTGGCCTGGGATGGAGCCTGCAATCCTTGTGTCCTTTCAAGCACCGAAAAAATCACAGCAGTTAAGAATTAGTTCCTCAACCCCAACGAGCCCCTGGGGAGCATTTGGCTGCATTTATAAAGAGGATTAAAAAAAATAAAGTGCTAACAATGTGGAGAACATTTAGGCATGTTGCCAAAGGACATGATACTCATCACGCACGTTCTTTGGAGACTCCTGGATGGCTTTCAGATCAAAAACCACCAACCTTTTTATTATTACTGTAGGAGAATTACAGATCTCTGGAGGTTTCTCTGTGAATCCCTCCTTGAATTTAAAGCATGGTTAACCAGGAAATGCATCAATGTAAAAGCTCAGCAGGTTTATGGTGCTAACTCTGCTTACCTGTCTGCGGAGCAGCCTTTCAGCAGAGGGGGAGTGCACCTGCTGGGGGACCCGGGGCTTGCTCTCCCCCACCACATGGTCGTGAGCTCTCACAGGGTGGAAATGGTCCTTTGGGATTTGCAGGAGGGAGCTGGTGTCTGCTGGCTGCGACTGCACTGACGCCTTTGAACCTTGAGAGAGGGAGAAGAAATGGGACATGTTCATCCAAGGGCTGTGTGGAACCTCAGTGACCTCCCAGGGAAAACTGCTCTGCTGCACCTTGGATCAGACAGGCACAACAAAACCACTGAATTCAGCAACTGGCTCTCCAGAACCGGGAAAAAAACTCGCATCTACTAATAAATTACTCCAGCATTGTCTATTATTTCATTTTTCTTGGCATTTTCTCCTGATACAACTGGGACTAGCTCCTACTGAGAACAGAAGACAAGGAACTATAAGTTCATCTCAACTGGCAATTCCTGCATCCTTGCTTTTGGGCCAATAACTTTGCAGGCAGACTCACACCTGAGCACTGCAAACATCTGACTTTGAAAGGCTCTAGAAGGTGTCTCCATGCCTGAGTCTGCATGGAGACCAACTGCTGGGATCTCCAAACCAGCACCCACTGGGAATGAAGTGGAAGGGAACAGCACCTGGCAGCTCTCAAGGCTGGTTTTACAAAACCTCCCAGAAGAAGGAAACACACTCTCCAGTGTCTTTCTGACCCTTCGTGGTTGCTGGCTACTCCTTCTAAAAGGTTTGAAACTCTGCGTGCTCCCCTCACACACAGGCTCAATGTTTTTCAAAACAATTCATTTAATCTGGACTGCATTCCAGAGAATCTCATTTGTCCTGGAATCCTTCCCAGAGCAACAGCCCCATTACGAAGGAGTATTCAAACAAATGCCTCCTGCAAGTGCCAGTGTTTCTGACAACAAAACCTTCTCAGCTTGAAATATTATGGCTTGGTTGTGGTGATTGATTAGAGGCGCCTGGCACCTCTTGCTGTCCTCACTGCACTCTATAATATTACAAACTGTAAACAAGTGGGGGCAACTTCCCCCACCCTGAAAAGCAGTGACATTGGAGGTGGGAGAGGACAGTGATATGTCAGAATTTGGGGACCCTACCCAGCACCCAGCACTCTGGCCGGCTTAAGACTATTGGAATTTCACCAGCAGGAGAAAAACACGAAAGGTTTAATTGCTTAATGTGGTTATAAGACATCAGCTTTACCTCTCCAAAGTATTTTTGGTACACCTCAGTGGAACAGTTGGATTTACAAGGGTTCAATGCCTGTCCCCAGAGAGCCAGGGCTGTCAGATAGAGCTATTCAGGCTCTCCAAACTGAAACTGGGAAGTGAAATTTTGAAAAAGAAGGGGCTCAGAAATTATCCAGTCCCTTGCTGATGTAGTTTTTGTTCAAGACAGTGCAAATACTTCCCAATTAAGTGTCAAAAATGAAGCACTGGAAATTCCCTCCGCAGCAAACATGATTCTTTCGTGTGGTCAGGAATTTCTTGACTGTTAGAGACCCATAAATTCTGGCTCAGCTGAAGGTAATGGGAGATTTGCTATTGTTTTCAATGGGATTTTAGCTGCACCATTAGCATTATGTGCAAACAGGTTCTTCAAAACACCGCTCTTGACCTTGATAATTGTGTGTTGTGGCAGAGATTTCTCGCAACACCAGATTTATCTTCCTCCCTTGTGCCCACATATATTTTTTTGCTTCTGTTCAACAGTCACTATTCATCCAAATTCTTATTACTATGCAAATTTCAACATCTTATTTCTAATCTGTTAAAATCTCCTACCATTCAGAACATTGCTGAAATTATGTTCTGCTTAGAGGCTTTCAAACAGCAATGCTTGTAAAAACTTCCCTGTCTTATTGGAGACAAATGTCTAAAATGATGGCATGTACAGATGAATTCAAGGTGGCTTCATTCACTTCCCAGCCCCAGGTAACCCCTGGCAGGCAGAGGAACTGGGGGCACAGGGACAAGCCCTGGGAGGCAGCTGCAAGGACAGGGACAGAGGTGCAGGCAGGGAGAGCCCTCCCTGTACCTAAATATCTCTGAATTTAGCTCCAAGATGTATATCCCAACCATGCACACTGGGAAGAACAATTCCACACTCTCTCATTTTCCCATTCATCTCACACCAATATGTCTCTCAATTCAGCACATTTATGTTCATTTTACAGGCATTTAGGGACACCATCTTCCCATCTTTCATAGCTGTTCCCAGACAGAGCTTCTGAACAGGTACTGCTGCAAAAAACAGAGAGGAGGAAATATTTCTCTACTGGGATTTCTCTTCTGGGGCTCAGTGGGACAGGTGGAGCCCAGGCTGTAGGGACTGTAACCTTAGGGAACCAGGCAGGGGAACAATCAGTGTTGAGCCAAGCCACTGTCACATTGCCAAAAAATTTTGAAGGAAAGGAGCTATCTTAAACAGGGCTTTGTAAATTGTGGAGGATCTTTGCAAGTCGTGAAGGTCTTTTCACAGCAGTTCCACAGGTCTAGACACACGACTGGAAACCAGTGGCAATGTTCTCCCTCCTACTGAAAAGCTTGGAAAAGCACAACTCTATTGGAAAATGCCAGCTGAGAGACGTGTACCTGACTGGGACTTGTGATGTGCTGGTTTCCTGTCGCCCAGGGAGGCAGGGCAGGGGCTGGAGTAGGGTGCCTGGAACATGTAGCTGTCGTTTGGCAGGGAGTGCGTGCGTCCCACCGAGGGCTTCCTCACACTCAGCAGGTCCTTGCTGGGGGACAGGGTCAGAGTGTCGTCCTTGGAGCGCAGATCAGCCTGAGGGGAAGAGAAATGTCAGCAAGGCAGGCGTGGGAGGGTGGCAAAGAGGAGAAGTGCCCAGAAAGGTGAGCGACAGCCACTGCAACCAGGATGGCACGATGGGCATGCACAGGGTGCAGGAATGGATCTACCAGGGAGCCACCCCCTCTGCTGGGGCTGTGCATAAACTCTCACACAATGGACCACAGAAACAGAGGAAGGCACACCATAGGAATAAACCATGACTATTTCAGGGATATGCAAAGAAGGCATCATGCCTCAAGGCCAGCAAAGGTCACATGCTTGGCAGAACTTTGACCCTCTGCTCCCTAGGTGCCCTCATCAGCAAGGCAGGCTTTGGCAAAGTTTAGTAGTTTCCTCTTCTGACAATAAAAAAAAGAAAAACAAACAAAAAAACCCCAACCCAAATGCAAAAACTAGTTTATCAAAAATATTTTTCTGTTCTGGCTCACAGCACAATTTTATTGGATTTTCTTCTCACATAATGAATAACTAAACCTATTTTATTGAAAAGGATATCTAAACCTACTGCTTCAGGGTGAAAGCCATTCCCTAATTAGAAGGGATCTAATGCAAGCAAGGGTTATTGTATATATGTTGACTGTGGAATTTTTATAGCCAAAGAGACTCTTGGAATGGGCAGCCCCAGAGGCAATAATGAGTGGATTCAGGTCTGATTTCATAAGAAAATATCTCCATCCAAGAAATGTTCTTGGGTGTTATTGTCTTGGAGAGTATTAGCAAGAATGGAAGCAAAGTCATCTTCCCATTGTATTTCTAATGAAACAATTATTTAATTGTTAAAATGCCTCAAGTGAAAAACACAGGAATAAGCTTGTGCCACTGTAGTCTAGTACAGTATTTGGCTGATCATTTTTGGAAAACTTTAGATCTTATTTTCTGAAAAATTTTCCCTTCACTCAGTGCATTACAGGTTTTCTGGAATCAACACAGATTTTTTTGATCCAAATTTTATCCTTCAGTCATAAAACCAAAATTTCACTACAGCATTTATTTGCACAAGAAACACGATGAGATTAATAGGAATTTGCAAAAAGGAAAAAAAAATTAGGAATAAAGGAAGAAAAGACAAGGAAGAGGAAACAAAAAAAAAAGATCACTGTTGCAAATTTAATGAACAAAACAGGTCTGCAGTGCCACACAGCATTTCAGTCCTTGTGAAACTGCTGATTTGGACAGAGCTTGGATACAGACTAGATAAGGGAGACTGAAATCTCCTGATACAGCTCAGGGAAGGAGAGCAAAACCTGTGCTGGTAAAGCTGAGAGTTTGGATTTGGGCACCT
Source organism: Buphagus erythrorhynchus (assembly GCA_013400855.1). NCBI lineage: Eukaryota > Metazoa > Chordata > Aves > Passeriformes > Sturnidae > Buphagus > Buphagus erythrorhynchus. The sequence goes on along the minus strand of VZTT01042953.1, from coordinate 27,432 downwards.
CTCAGTCCCTCCCTGCCTTCCCCTTCTGCCCAGCTCCTGCTGCTCCACTGTCACACTGCTGAGCTTAAAGCAGAAAAGGTGGCCTGAAAGCTGAGATCTCAAACTCAGACCCATCTGAATCTGAACATGAGAACTTGGATTTGAGACCCCATCCAAATCCAGCCTCCAGCAAACCTTCAGGGTCAATATGGGTAATTTCCACTTTTGGATCATCCTGGGGGAAATCTCATGAGTGAGATTCATGAAAACCATTGAAAATGGCTGTAAAATGATCTTCCCAGAGCAGTGGGAGCACATGACTTTTTGGTTCAGTGGTACTTTTGAAAAACACGTTGTTTTGGCTTAACTGAAAGTCAAATCCAAGTTTTCCATGAACCAAAAAAAAAAAAAAAAATCCATCCAATCCAAATATTTTTCAACTAAAGCCACATCTAAATAAAGTGTAAAAATACTGCATTTAGAAGAGATTTCAATGAAAACTTCCAGTTTTTCAGGAGTTTGGGCAACTGTTGTGACCAAACACTTTTTTGGTATTGATAAAAATTCACAAAATCGTTTCTTCAACAGAGTTTTGCTTTTTTTTTTTTTGAGAGGGGAGAAAAATCATCTTTCCTGGGCATACCCTTGAGACTTTGCAATGCTGTCAAACAAGGTTGTCTAATCTGATTCAAAACTGGGAGGGTTTCTCCTCTGCCCAACTTTCCATACTAATTTTGAAACAAAAAGCCTGGTACGAGAAGTTAAACAGAGTTTACAAAATCTTTTGCACAGGATGCCATGAAGCATGATGGGAAATATTGTCACGGTTTAAGAGATGTTTCTCAAATAAGTGCTAATTAGGGTGACAGTCAACTAACATGGCAGAAAATCGATGAACAACACAAACATCCAAAGGCAGGTACGTGAACAACAACAAAGAAAACAAGAATGATCTAAAAATGTTGGGAAAGGAGTTATGTCTGTTGTACAGCAGAAAAGAAGCACTTGACTGCTACACAGCTAAAAATGTCTAATGTTTGAAAGAGGAGATGGTTAAGGCAGGGCTCAAAATACTGGTCATGTCAGTCAAAAAGACACTGAATAGTCAAACATGTTTGATTTCCAGCATGGTGACTGCTAGAAAGAATTTGCAAAACAAGAATCGTCTTGGAGAGATCCCCCTTTGATATTTGTAAAAGAAACAATCTGGCACCAATCATGCAAAAAGCCTTGTGGTGCCTGTGCTCATGACAAAAATCCACTCCAAACCCAAATGTTGGGGTTGACCCTTCAGCAGAGGACATGGGTCATGAGCTCACAGGTTCTCTTCATGCACCATCACTCATTTGTTTCAGATGGGGAGGAAATTTCAACCTTGATGCTTTCATGCTTTTCATAGCTTTTATTTTTTTTTTTACTACTTATTTTACTTGTAGAAAACACATTGTTTATACATGAGACACCAAAAGAAAAATTGAAATAACCATTCGTTCTTCACAAGGAGCCAAGATTGTGGACAAGAGTGACAAAAGCCAGGACCTAATGGCATTAAGGACAGCATCCTGTTCAGGGAAGAGGTTAGTGCTATTTGGGAAGGGGCTGGGACTGGAAATGCCATTAGGCAGGTGCAGAGAGATGGGAGCAGTATTTCGAACCCTGTAAACATCAGACTACACAGCAACCAGTGTATGTACATTGCTTTCCAGAGCATTAAGTAAGTGTGTGTTAATGTCATCAGGAAAAGAGTCATCCGTCAGAGCTAAGGACCAGGACTTTTCAGAGAGAATATCTGACGTCAGAGACAGAGCCTCCATCTCAGCTAGAGGGATCTAAAGGGAGAGATGATTAAACATAAGAAACCAGGACACAAATCTTTTGGAAAAGAAAATTTTAAAAAGAAAAAAAAATATCATAATCTAAATACTTCTAGACACTAAAGCAATATCCCTGCAGTGGGAGAAACTACATCATACACATTGTTACCAGGGACAGAACATTAAAGAAATTAAATATAACAAAGAAATTAAAAGATGAGTGGGACATTTGAACTTTACTGCTTACCAAGGATCTGGGAGGGGGTTTAAAACCATACACTAATGCTAGCATTGTATTTTGCTGTTCTTCTGTCTACATGAAGAAACAAAAAAAGCATTACTTTCATAACAGAGAGAGTCATCCTCTTGGCTGTGATCAAACACAAGAGGTTTCATGATCTGATTTCCCTGAAGATGTTCCCCCCCAATAATAATGCTGGTTTCTAAGCTAAACTTGTTGAGTCTGCAAAGATTCCCCAGCCACAAAACTGTATTTTCAGGTGGTGTATTTTCAGGAGTGTGCCTTTCCCTGTGCCCCAGGGAGGCTGCAGGGACCATCCCCACCCTCAAAAGGTAAGTGGGACCATAACTCACTTCCTCACAGCTGAAAGGGCACAGGGAGAGACTTACAGCTTGATTTTGGTCAGCAAACACCTTCCTGGTGCTTCCAGCTCATTTTGGCTGGCTACAAAGCCTCCAGGGACACCAATAACTAATAAAATAGCCAGCTGCATTTTTCAGCCCCCAAATGCCCCCCAGGCCTGGCCCCAGCTGTGTCCTCTGGCATTGAGAAATCCTGACTTGGGAACTGGCTCTATGCAGCTGCACTCCTGTTTCCATGCATCTTGCACAAATAGATCCCCACTGATCAAACAATCAATAAATGTCCTTATCAAATCGCTGATGAAGCTCTCTCCCAGAGGTCTTTTTATAAGAAATGTGAAAATGTCATTTCAGATTTTGGAGGAAAAAGAGGGGGAAAGGGGACAGCGGGATGTCCCCCAGAGAAGCAGCTCTGCTGGCAGGCACTGTAAGAGGGGGTGTCTGCCCTGCAGCAGGCTCAGCTCCCCCCAAATCCCCTCCCTGGATACAGTGCTGATGGCACCAGGAGTGGCATTCATCAGGTAACCTCCAAACCTGGCTCACACTCCCAGGGGCAAGTCCCAGGTGCTTCCTTTTCATTTCTCACTGTGCATTTTCTCTGGCCATCCTCTGTGCTTGAAAAGTCTTTCAGCAGCAATAAATCTTCCAAGAGAAAACAGAGAGGCCCAGATCTCTTGCATTGAAGTTGTCCAAGGACTGGGATTTCTCACTCTTGGAAATGGCAGCCGTGGGATGGAACAAACCCAGTGATGAGTGAGCCTGGAGAGGCTCAAAATTCAGCTGAGATAAGTAAGAGGGTCAGGCTCCTCTCATCTAACCTTGGCTTTGATATCTCCTCTAGCACATTCATCTGCTGGCAATGGATGAGAGGTGATTTGGAGCCCCTGATTTCCTATGAGGCTCCCCAAAAAGGCATCACTGCAAAGGCTGCCAGAGTGAGGACAGGAATCCCTGAGAGGGACCCAGAGCCAGGAAAAATCTGTGCAGGAGCGTGGTGGACACCAGCAGCTCCTGCCTGCTGCAGCTGCCCTGCTGGGAGCTGCTATTAATCAGGTTGCTTTCAGCAAGTCCCAGCACTGCTCCAAATTCCTGAGTTGCCTGAGAACATGACAAATAGTGTGAAAAGAAAAGCAAAAATGTAAACAAAACATCACCCCACCTCAGCCTTCCCAAACCCAAAATTGAGTTTGAAGCCGTCAAAACATTTTTTTGGAATCATCCAACTGATTTAGACCAGTTTTGATTATAGAGAGGGGGGAAAAAAGGCTTGCAGTTTTAAAAGAAAAAAACATTGCAAACAGGAATGCTATATTTTTTCATTACAGAAATGTCAAAACAAACCCATTTTTTTGCTGCAGCAGCACTTTCTGGTGAAAAATGTTGTGACAAAAAATTTTCAACCAGCTCTCACTGAATTTCCTACTGACCCTCTGCCTTCCCTGCCAAAGCTACTGTCTCTATTCCTCTGGCAATTATTAGAGACAACCACTTCCTATAGCTTAACAGACTCTGGGATGCAATATGGAGCAATCAGAGGGAGACGTTATCCTGCTATATAAAGCCCTGCAGTAGGATTTCATTTTACCTAAGCTCGTTCTTTTCCTCTAATGAACCATCAAAAGTTGGGTAATTTAGAGTGTCAGTGAGCTCATAAACAAGCACATCGATTTAACAAGAAAACTTCTGCTATTTTTAGCCAGAAAGGGGGTGGGGGCTGGGGGAACAGATCAAGAAATATGGAATTTGCTCAATTCCAAGTGCAGCAAAAAATAAGTATGCTTGAATTATTATTATGGTCACTGCTGTGTTTTAGGGAAAATATTTGCTCTAAATAATAACACACTTTAAAAAGTAGGTATTTTATTCTAGGAAGTAAATGGACTAATTTTAAACAAGCACTGCCTGCTCAAGAAAGCCCTGGAATACACAGTTACTGCTGTGCATCATTAAGGTCTACCTCCCCTCCTAAATTCACTAGATCAGAGATGAGGGTCTAGTTTACAGTCACCCATTTGCAAGAAGCCTCTTTAGGAAAACCCTTCAAAACCCTGGATTTTCATGCAGTACAAGTAGGCCCAGAATACAGAGATTATTTGCTGGTCCCCAGCAGCTCAGGCTCTGCTCTGGGAAAACCTCACACTGTGCTGCAGGCTCTGCAGACATGCCCTGATGCTGCTCTGGTGCCCTGCTTAGAAGCAGGAAGCCAAATATAAGAACCCCACTGAAGGATGGAGATGGAATTTTGTGCATTTCCCCTCTAACACCCATGAACTGTAAATCCCAATGAAAAACTTCTTTTTGTGTTGACAAGGGAAGTCCAAGAATGTTTTCTTTCTTTTGCATTGAGATACAATATCATCTACTCCCACAGAAAAAGCCAAAGTGACTTATGCTTCCAAATCCCTGTGACTGCATTGCATAAAGAACTTTAACTTGCTATTAAAGGTCTCAGTCAAATTGAGTTTGGATGGAGACTTTGCAGGAAATTAGGAATATTAACCTGGTTCTCAGTGTTGTAATATTCGGGAGCTGGGAGGGCATAATGATGGCACACAGAGCCTGACAGGTTGTCCATCAGCTTCAGCTCTCCTTCCAGAGATTCCTGGATCATCAGTGATATGGAATCAAACAAGTGCCTTTCCTAGGAAGGGTGGTGTATAGCATGCAGAGAGAGAGAGAGCAAGCCAAAAAGAGAGGAGGAAAAAGGCAAGGGACAGAGACAGAGAGAGAAAAAAAGGACAGCATATCAAACCCAACAAACAAAATGAGGGGAAAAAAATAGAAGGGGAAGAAAAAAGGTGGAAACATTCAAGGAGAATAGCAGTAACAGAAACAATGGGATAGGAGAAAAGGAGAGAGAACAGTGCAGTAATATCACGGTGAGCAGAGACAGCTTTCCCAGACATTACGAGAGATGGGGCGATGGCAGCTGCCCCAAGACCGTGGCTGCTCCCACCCAGGGCCCTCCTTGGGGACAATGTCCCTCTCAGCAAACACAACTGGTCATTCCTGGGGCTGAGCAGCATCTTCCCCTCGGTGCTGTCAACTTCACCAGGACTCTACTTGCTGCAAGGCTTCTACACACATGGTCCACGCTTTTGAGCTGCAGGAACTAATGCTTGACACCTAAATCCATATCCAGAGGGCACAGAAATTAAAATAACCGGGAGAGAAGGTGAGTGTCCTGTCCATGGAAGCTGCAGCTGAGCAGGATGGACACGTGTCAGGTCACTAATCCATGTGCCAGACATGGGCTGAGGTGCCCCCAGTGTTCTGGCCAATGTCAAACCAGCTGGCCACAGCACTGGGGTTGTACAGAGCAGGGTCTGGCTTCTGCAGGCAGCAGGGGAGTGATTTCAGGGTGCACCTTTCATGTAGGGAATGCCCAGTGCATACAATGAGATGAGGACTGGCTCTACAGTCAGACAGTACACAGTGCAAAAATCCCAGGAAAGGGGCAAGCAAAAGAGCATGCTGTCCTTGCAGGGTCGTGTCCTGGGAATTGTATTCCTCTGCTGTCATGCTCAAGCATCAGATTTGTCCTGAAGATTTTGTCTGGGAAAATAAATAATCAGAATAAGATGTCCTGGAGGTTTTTGAGGCTTCTGTTTGAGGGAAAGAGCAAGAAACACACTCTGAAGGTTATGGCTGGAATAAACCTTTTCCCAGGCCACCTTCAGAGAGGGCAGGTTTAACAGACTGCAGGGTGAGGGTATCATTCTGACTGATTTGTCTTGCAGTTTTGCAATTTCTCTTTTTTGCCAGTGTCAGTCCTGGTGCAGGACAACAGGGCTGAGGACAGTTTGCCATTACTCTGCTCAACACATACAGCACTGGTTGGGATGTGTTGTTTCTTCCTAGAGGATGTCTGGATTTCCCCATAGTGCCCTGAACTCCTTTTTTTCTGAGCCAAAGAGCAGCTTTGGACTCCATCTCAGACATCAGGGATTCTAATAGCACCAGAAATTTCCAGTAGCTTAGGGACTGAAACAAAGCTTAAGGAGGGATTTACTCTCTTTCACCCTTGGACTAAAGATCACAAATGAGTTTTTCATGCATTAGAATACACATTAGTCCACCCTAGGCTGAGGCCAAGATATGCTGTTGTGAAATCATGATGTAATAAAAGTTAATGAGGTCTGCATGAGTTTAACCCAATTTGCAATCAGCTAAGACTAAAGAAGGCTGCACTGTATTTCTTGAGGAATTTCAGTTCAGCGACCTCCCAAAGAACTTGTCTGGGGTTTGACCTCACCTCTCATTCCTCAAACAGAATCTCCATCCAAAAACTGTGCTTTAGGGAGATGTGGTGCAGCTCGTAGCAGCTCCCACATTACAGCCATGCTCCTGCTGGTGGGAGTTCTGCCACCAGCTCTGGTGAGCTCAGGTTTGAGTTTCCTCTGGATTATTCTATTGTTAAAAGAATCTTTTCTTACAAGCCTGACTGTGGGGATGGATTTTAAATTGAGGTTACATAAAACAAATTTAACACTGAAGCAAAGATTAGCCACATTTTATTCCTCTTTTATGTTGTGGTCCATGGTAGGTATTAGAAAAGCAAACACATTACGCTCATGATTTTGCGATCACAAAGGACCAGTCAAAACTCTGAATTAGAGTAAATTTGGAGCTAGCTCTGGTCTCTGTGGCTTGAGCTGATCTCCAGAGTAAATTGCAAAACTCTCTCCCTCTGAACAGATGCATCAAGTTTGTCTGGAGACGTGCCTGGGGTCTCTTCCCTGCAGCACTGGCTCCCAAACCACACAAAGGTCAGCAGCACACAGCAGGGAATACAAGCCCAGAACATCTGGTACACACCTCTCTCATTACCAACTCATGCAAGTCTTCCCCCAACAAAAATGCAGGTCAAGCCCTCTTCACCCTCCAACAGAGATCCTCACCATATGATAAGCTAGTGAGAGCTGAGAATCCACCTTAATTTGCATGGGGTTGGTAAATCCACGGGGGCTCTCGGGTCTCTCTCCACTGGTGGTGCCTGTCCACGCAAAGATGTCCGAGGGGCTGTGCTGGCCAGGGCTGATGGTCTTCATCTCCAGCTCCAGTTCTGCTTCGAGCTCTGCCTCCTCCTTTGCCTCCTTGTTGCTCTCCTCCAAGTGCTTCATGAGCACGGCGATCACCACGTTGACCAGGACAAACTGGGCTGTCAGCACGAAGGACACGAAGTAGATGGGGGAAATGACGGTGTTGTAACAGGTGGACTCCTGGTCACAGTCACGTAGTGTGTCCTGGCAACAGCAGGGGAATGATCACACAATCAACCAGGTTGGAAAAGACCTTGGAGATCGTCAAGTCCAAATTATCACCTAACACCAACTTATCAAATAAACCATGGCACTAAGAGATGGAGTGAAGACATTGCAGCATGAACCTCAGCCTGCAATGGGTTCTCCTTCCGTGAGGAAAACTGAGAAGATTTGGCAAATTTCACGTCTAGAACAGCAACACACTTGCTGACAAAACCTTAACACTTGCCTTCATTATCCCATTCCAGTTGTCTCCTGTGGATACTCGGAAGAGGGTCAGGAAGGCCATCCCAAAGTTCCTGAACGTGGCGTGCCGTCCCAGCCCCTCGCAGGGGTGTGTGTCATCACACTCTGTGACACCAAGCACAGCTGTGAGACCCCCACTCCCACACCATTCCCACCCCTCCCACTGGCACAGGAAGACTCACCGAGGTCTCCAAACAGCTCCACTCCAAGAGCTGCAAATATGAAAAACAACAACATGAAGAGAAGGCCCAGATTCCCCACCTGAAAAGAGAAAAAGAAATGGGGGGAAAAAACACAAAAAAAGAACATTCATTGATTTTTTTTTGTTCCAGACCTGTTTCTTGCTGTATTCTTTAATCCAAAACTTAAATTGCTTCAGGGCAAAAGTGACCTCAATGTGAGGACTGTATCTCAGTGCTTCGGGAGGGAAATGTGATTCTCTAATGACAGCAAAGATAAAATGATTAGCATTCCTCTGCAATAGGAAACGAGCTGTGGGCCAGAGGAGCTCTGGTTTGATATGGCAGTGGGTTACCTGCGGCAGTGCTTGCATCACGGTGTCCAGGAGGGCCCTCATCCCCACAGCCATCTTCAGCAACTTCAGCACTGTGGAAAACACATTTGCAGTATGGTAACAGCAGCATTAGCACACAGACACAAACTCAGTCCCTCTCCCAGGAGCCACAGATTAGAGGAAGAGAAATGTGAAATCTTGTCAAGTGCTCTCCATTAGCTGCTACAATCCTTGGCCTTTTTTCATCGCTCCTGTTGCCTGGATACTATCAAAATCCTGTGAACAGCAGCATCACCTACTCCGAGACTTGGAGAAAGCATTATCACCCTGCCTGGTTCTTCCTTCCCCACTTTATCTGTGTTGGACTCATCTCCTTCCTCTGGTTATCATGAGCAGTTCCTTTCCCAGCCCTGGGGCTACTTTCCCACTTCCATTGGCTACCCACTTTCATACGTGATTCACTGAGGAATGATTCATCTCTTCCAGAAGGTTGCATTTCCAATTGGAAGCTGCATGTATTTTTAATTCTGAAAGTGATCCAATGCACAGAAAACCCACTTTTTCCCCCTCTTGAGACACAGCAGCATTTAATTTCTCCTTCAGCTCCTTCTCTGCTTAGATGAGGGCTGCAATCGAAACAATTATTCCTCAGAGCACAATACCCTTCAGGAGGGCCTGGAAGTACTTCATTAAGGGCCTGAGCACTCACATTTTACATCTTCATCATCTGGCCCTGACATCTCCCTGTTTTGAAAAATCAGGTCCTCAAGAATTTGGCTCCCTGACATGGGAACGTGTCTGAGGGGACAGATGGATGCAGAGTGACAAGGCATGCTTTGTCATCAAGTGGCATGATGTAAAGCCTCATGGGAATTTAAATTTATTAGATGCTCATCTTTTAAAGCCAATGTACTCGAGCTTGTGTTCTCTAAACCCTGTTAGAGATGACTTCAATTTGACTGGAGCAATTTTCCCAGGTACATCTCTGGGAGTTACTGCCACAGCTACTTCTCCTTAATTTCTAAGCTCTCAGCCTTCAAGTCCTCTTAGGGCAGAAACACATGGTCAGTTGGCTCAGCTTTTTGGCTCCTTGCAAGTATTTCCCCCATTGTTCTTTTATTTGTTTACAGCCTGTTGATGCCAGAACTATGTACATCATGATGGGGATGTGCCCCAGGACTGTTTCCCAATGCTTAACTCTCTCCTGGTGCAAACCATGTACCTTAAACACGAGTCAATTCTGCTTTACCCCTCACCTCGAGCGATCCTGAGAACCCTCATGATCCGGATAATTGTGGGGTTAATTGGCAGTGAAGCGTTCACCTCGATCTCTTCCAAAGTGATGCCCATGATAGACAGCAGCACAATTGCCAGATCCAATTGGTTCCATCTGGAGACAACACAAAGTGAAGTTTAACATCTACTAAGAAGCTGGCAATGGGAGGCAGCTTGTTTCACATGAATTCCAGTCATTTCAATGGTTTGAGCACTCAAATGAATCTGCAGTATTTTTCTGAGGGTATTATACAAAAGCAGTGATGTTATGAAATCATTATAACTAATGCATCTCACTGGAAAAACAGCCAATTCCAAAGATATCCTTGACTGAGGGGAAAGAGGAACAAAAGCTGGGCAGTTTTCTACTCACAGGCTCCAAACCTCAGGAGAGACACTGTGTTGTCTGTCTAGACACTTCTAGACATAACTCTCATGGACCTCAATGTGAGATCTGCCCCAGAGAGAACAGGACCCCATGTCCAGTCCTTGGAAAAAAGTTGTGCTGGGTGAAGGAAAGACCCCAAGGATTTGTGCCAGGCTGGAGAGAGTTGTAATTCCAGCAGGGACACACAAAATGTGGGGACAGGGATGGAACATCCACTGGATGCTGAAGGGCTCATGTGAAGGCCTGCTTGGTGCCCTGTTCTTGGTATTAACATTGAAGAAGGCAAAAAGAGGAGAAAGATCCACCAAGAATGTAAAATTTGTGTTTGTGAGGTAAGAGAGTGAAAATCTAAATAAAGACACAATGTCATCCACTGCCCCTCATCTGAATAAAAGACAGGTCCCTTCTCTCTTTCATGTTCACTCAGGGCTAGATTCTTTCTCTGGACATAAATTTTGTCACTTCAGCAGGTTCTCTTGATTATATGGATGTGCAACTGGCATGAGAAGAGGAATGGCTGCATGGTGGAGATCTGCTTCACCTGCTCCCAGTGGTGCAATCTCACTCCTTGGCCTGCACAATCCATCCTCCAGCTTACATCCCATCTCTCCACTTACCCAGCCTTCAACCAGTCACACCAAAAAGCCTTCACATGTATCAGACTCACAGCACGGGCCAGAGCCTGGGAATTCAGGACATGGAATGTGGGCAGCTGTCCACAGACCCTGCTGCTGACCCCGTGGTCACAGTGGATCTTTTGTTACCTGTCTTGGAAGAACCGGCGAAACCCGAAGGCAATAAGCTTGAAAACAGATTCCAGGACAAAGATAACGGTGAAGATGTAATTGCAAATCTTCAGGGCTTCATCAAGAACCTGGATGTGAACACAGGACTGGGGTTAGATGTTAGCTCTGCAGAGGGGCTTTGCAGAAAGTCCAAACCTGACTCTTGTGTCATCCCTTACCCACTACAGTTAAAAGTCTTCAAACACGGGCTCTCTCTGATGAAAAATGTCCCAGGGAAAACTCCCAGGGATTCACAGAGTGCACTTGCTGCCTGGTGATAAAATCCCAGGAGGGGCTGACACAGGCCCAAGGCACAGCTCACCCCCTAGCAGAGCACAGCCCTAGCTGGGATCACTGGGGGCACAGAAAGAGCTGCTGCATTTGCTGGTCTCAGCAGCACAAGATCTCTTGTGCTTTTGTCAGAGAGCTGAATTTCATCCCACTTGTTCGTTTGTGCAAGTGCTGGCCAAATGGCTCCTTGGTGACAGCCTGCCATTACTCCTCACCTTGAGCTTTTGGCAAGGAGCACGACAGAGGGATGACATGCCAGGAGAAGCAAGTGCCTTGCATTTTCCTCTGCCCCTCTTCCCTCTGCAGAAGTCAGTCTGGTCTTTAATCCAAGTGCATCCTGGCTGGGACAACTCTTGCACAGTCAGGCATTAAGCTACATCAGAAGTGATATCATCCCCAAAAGCCTTGCTCATGAAGGAACACTGTGGTAGCAGCATCCTGGCCTCTTAAATAATGTACAATTTTTCCTGAATTGAATTTCTCCTGGCTGGCAAGTAGGATGGTAATAACAATGTCCAGGGCAGTGTTAGGGAACAGGGGAGATGTGCCCACAGACCAAACCCAACATTCACTGATCCCTGAGTGGGAGATATCATAGCAGAAAGAGTTTAAGTCATGCACTCTGCCTTTGTGCTACAGTTTAGCTTCAAGCATCCATGGACAAAAATCAGCTCATCTGACCAAGAAGCACAAGCCCAGCTGCCAAAGGAAGCCATGGCTCTGAGCAAGCCTCCCTGCCATACTGCAGGGCACTTGGCTCTGCAGCAAATGAGCATATTTAACTGGCAGAAGCAGATTTTGCCCATCAGCTCTTTACTCAAACAACCTCTCTGCACACTGCAGCATTCCCTCCTCTCCAGGAGCTGCAGCATCTCCATCTGGGGTATATCCAGATGGGCTGTTTGGGATATACCAGGATGCCCTGGGGTATATGCAGCATCTCATCCCCAGGGCATCCTGGTATAGCCCAAAACCAACCCCTTTCAGGACCAAGAAATCACTAGTTTGGAAATAAACTTTTTAGATACATTTAGCCTTCAAATATCTTCAGGATCCCAGCCATCCATCACCCAGACCAGAGGGATTTCCAGGCCCCAATTCAGCAGGACTCAAGCATGTCCATGACCATGCTGTCATCCCAGCACAACCCAAGCTTGGACTTACTACCCAGACACTGCATACCAGAGGCTTAGAGACAAAATGTTATTTTTCTAAAGAAAATGAAAAACAAAAGCCTGCCCGACATTTTTATAACACAAGAGAAAATGTAGCTGCAAAGTGACTGCAGTAAGACACGCTCTAGAGTGACTCCAGCCCAGGCTCCTTCACCAACAACCTTTTTCATCATCAAATGACTGAGCCATGCAATGAGCCTTCCAGGGTATTTAAAGGTGACCTCGACAGAAAAAATAAATTGAGCTTGCTCCCTTTCACTTTTAGCTTATGATAGACTGGAGAATATTTTCCCCTGCCCCTGTCCTTTGCATGTTTTGGGGTTTTTTTAATATTAAGTATTCAAGTCCTGTCTAATTTTAAAGAATATTTCCTCCTATTGTGTGTTATATTTATTCATTCTGAAAGTTGCTAATAAAAGTAAGTACAAGTTATGTGGCAAAGGCAGCTATTTCCATTTCATTCTTATGCACAAAAGACTTGACATCTCAGGACAGGCTGTTTTTATTTTCACAGTATGACAAAGACCAGGAACTTAAGCACACTAATATATTAGAATGCATTTTAAAGACCAGCATGGAATCCAATTCTTGTGAAAACTAGGTCCTATGGGACACTGGGGATTTAGAAGAAACTTTGCAAAAAAACCCTATTTCCCAAATTGGTCTCTTTCACTAGGCAGCAACTAACAGAACAAGAGGACACAGTCTCAAGTTGCGTCAAGGGAAATTTACGTTGGATATTAGGAAAAAGGTTTTCACAGAAAGAGTGATAAAGTACTGGAATGGTCTGCCCGGGGAGGTGATGGAGTCCCCATCCCTGGATGTGTTTAAAAAAGACTGGATGTGGCACTCAGTGCCATGGTCTAGATGAGGTGTTAGGGCATGGGTTGGACTTGATGATCTTGAAGGTCTCTTCCAACCCAGTGATTCTGTGAATTCTGTGAAATTCTTCTAGTTTTTTTTCCTTTCTTTCTTTTTTTGGGAGAGGGAGGGGGGAAGTAGGGGGAAAGGGTGGGTGTGAAACCTAAGTAAAATGGAAGATATCAATGACGACCTAATCTAGCAAAGCAAGCAAACCCACTCCCATCTCATTTTCAAAGCAGTCAGTTTGCACTTCACTTGAAGGGAGAAGTGCAATGGGATCCATGTACCCAAAGCCCTGGATTGAGCTGGGAGCCAGCTGTAGGATGGCAAAGGTGGATGTCTGACAGCAAAGCTGGCCTTACCCCTGCACATCCCAGCAGAGCTCTGCCTGTCCCCATGCTGTCCCCCTGCAAGCCCTCCCGTACCTTTGGCTGCTGGTAGTGCTCCATGGCCATGGTGATGACGTTGAGGCCGATGACGCCGGTGATGAACAGGTCCAGGTAGTGGCTGGTGCACATCTGGTGGATCAGGAGGCGGAAGCGCGAGTAATCCGAGTAGTAGGGCTTGCACTGAGCTTCTGCAGCGGGGGGAGAGCACAGGCAAATCAAGGGATTTCTCTGCATCTTGCTCAAGGCAGTGCACCCTCACTCTGCAACTCCAGGGGTGTTAAATTCAAGACCAATCACAGCAACATGCTGTCTTTTTTATTTCCTTTTTTTCCTTGCTGGCATGTTACTGTTTTTAATACACAGCAGGGCTCCCGTCATCTTACATCCATTAAATATCGTCAGTGGGACATGCTCTATACTCAGCCTTGTGGATTCAGGGATGAGGTGAGCTGGGACTAGTGTGCTGTTAAAGATAATTTTTCTCTGTAGGGAAATTTAAGTTAAATTTAAATTAAAACAACCATTTTTGTTTCTGCTGATCTTAAAAGTCCCCAAAGCATCTGAAAACCCAATTAACGGTCAGATGTTGGGGACAGACTTTACTAACAATTGCCTAAAAATACAGGCCATTGAGTTTGTGGTGGTGTTTGAAAGAATGCAAACATATTATGTTCTTTGCAATAAACTGTAGAGACAACAGAATTCAACACTTTGGCTGTCAGAAAAATAGTCCATAAAAATACCAAGGAAAACTGATCAATGAGCCTTAGTGATCAGAAAATAAAGATTCTGCATTTAGACAAAGCCCAGATTTCACTGTCCAACTCAGCCCTGTGTTCAGCTCACTCGGGGATGACATATGGGCTTTAGACCCCAAATGTTCCTCGAGATAAACTCATTTCCTCACCTAATCTCTAATGAGGAAATGCCAAGGCTGAGTATATAATTCAGTACAATTTCCAAGGAGGCATTATAATGCAGATTGAAGTGGAAAGGGCTGTCTTGAAGATGTCAGAGTATAACATTACCCTCATAATTAGATGATCAACCAGTTATGAAAATTATTGAGCTGTAAGAATTGCACGGTTGATATTTAGTGCTCCAGAGCAAATGTACAGTTTGACACTTCAGTCCAAGAAAAAAAAAGTTGGACAAGAATGATGCCAGAAAACACAGGTTTGAGTTGCCCTAGGGGAAAACTGATTCTAGAAGATTATATTTTGCCTGGAAATAGAGTTCACTTTGTCAATGATTGCAATGGCATAGCAATCAAATCCATAGATTTAATGGTTTCATGTGCTCCCTGCTTCATAGCAGGATCCTGAAAAATCAGTTTTGTTTTTTTCCATAGAGACAGACCTTTCCCTTCCAGCCCAGGGACCAAAGGGAAAAAACACTCAGCAGTTTTATTCTGTAGGGGTTTGGAAAGCCCAAAGTTCTGTTTCAGTGTCGTCCAATGAAAGGTAGTATTAATATTCACTTTCTGATCTACAGTGGGCTTTAGGTGATCTGCATCTGAGTGCTAAAGCACAGTATTGATGGAAAGGTCTATAAAATTAATTTTCATGCTGATTCTATTGAGTGCTTATGAAAAAAAGCAGACTAGTAGTTGCTGACTCACTCATAAGACTTTGTCAGATATCTCAGAATCTGCATAAATCTCCATAAAGTCAAGATATCTTGATCACATTATGCTAAATTATGAGTAGCAAATTAACTAAAATGTTTGAATACAATTAGGTTAGGAATAGGACCTATTTTTATGAACCAACTTATCATCTCGGAAAGAAACACCATCGTAATTGGATCACTTACTTCTTCTACATTTATGCATAATTCACATTCAAAAAGAAAAATGTCAACGTTTCTACCTTTTCCTGCAATGGATTTACTTATGAATAATTACACTGGAATTCAATTTTTTTTTTTCTCAGCTTTTACTGACAGGTCATTCCAAATCCTACAGAATAGCACCAATGCTGTTAGAACAGAGAGAGGATTTAGAGAGAGGTTGTAAATATTCCCTTTGCAGGGCTCCTGCACCTGGATTAGCCAGTGCATGACCTTATAAGCAGGGTTGCTAATTGCTCAAATATCTGCAAAGGCTTTTCCCCTCTGCACCCCCCTCTCCTAAACCTCCTGTTCACCTTTCCCAGCACCCAGATTTCCACAGCCAACCCTCTCTGGATGCTGCTCTCACAGATGCCCTTGCAGCCTTCAAAAATTCCCAGTGATAAACGTTCCATCCTTCCCCGTTAGTTTTTTAAAGAGGGGATTTGGTAACCCATGCTTACAGATCATGTCACCACTCCCTTCCCCAGTGTCCCCATGCCAGCCATGCATCTTGGTGCCATTCGGATGCTCCCATGGGATGACCCCACACACAGGCTCACGTGCTGCCTGAGGGCTAGGGATGAATCCCAGCTGTGTCTAGGTGGGCAGGGAACTTTCTGAACAGGCAAACCAGTTTTTACCATGGTGAAAATACCACTCCTTTAACTCGACCCTGCAGAGTTCTGCAGAGAATTTGGAGATACATCTGGTAAAATTCCTTCTATGCAAAGCCCGTGCCCCCTATGACACAGTGCCATTTGTAATTATTGCAATAAAGAGCTTAACAATACCAACATCTTGGGAAATACAGACATCTGTTAAATTCCAGGTGGTGAACTTCACAACTAACACAACACCACATTACTGTACTGTTACAATACACTGTGTCAAGAACAAGAGCTCTGGGTTAGTCTTGGTTATTACTGAAAAGGTTAATGTGGCTTCCAGGCACGTATGGTGTTAAAGAAAGGAGGAGGAGAGCAAACCAACAAAGAGGAATTTGCAGAATGAGAAAAGATGAGGAAATACAGCAAAAGCCCACTACGATACATCAGGCTGGTAAACAGGGTGTAAATCAAGCTGCTTCACCAGGGCTGGGGGCCAACACAGAGGGAGAAGTGGGACAAATCTGGAGATCATTACACAGGGTAAACTTGGCTCAGACAGTGGATCTTGCCTAACCCAGGTAGGAAGGGGATGGGGGGTGGTCTGAGCAAGTCCCAGCTGCCCCTTCATCCTGGGTGATGGTGGTCCAAGGGGACTGACTGTGCTGGCAAGGGAAGCAGTGCCTGGACCAGGGTGCACTTGGCTTTAGCTCATCATTTCTACGGGCTCTCAACTCAGGTTGTATCCCAAGCTTGGGTACTCAACTCTTGGCATCAAGCTGTAGGATTATAATTGATTCCCTTGACAAGGGCTGGGAACTCACCACATTCTCTCCTACTTGGTTGGAAAGGAAATGACCATTACTGTTGCAGGATAAACATTTCCCATTCCTAATACCTGTCTAACTTTTCCCAGGCCAGGTGCCCTTAGGGTACAGTGATCCCAGACTGGGTTTGGGGCACTAAACCCTGTACTGCATTTGTCTGATGGCTGTGGGATGTCACCTGTGAAACACCACCAGAGCCCAGCAGAGCAGCACTGGTGCTGTTTTCACTGGGCAGTGCCATTCCCAGCTCCCAGAGCCTCCCAGGGCTCAGCTGCTCCCTGCCAGCACAGCAGGGAGTGGGACTGGGGTCACCTTACTCCCATTAACTGCATTTTTGGGGGGGGAGTCAAGCTGGGCATGCAGCTCCAAAGTATCTCTGAGGAGCACCTGCCTCCAAATATAGCCCTGTCAAGAGAGAAATTGCCACTTTCCCCCAGGTGACTTCGAGCTGGAGGTGCGTGGGCACAGGAAATTGGAATTCACAAGAGTGGGACAATTCCATTACTGTCTCCTTCAGCCTCTTCCTTCTCCTATAATAAGGGAATTAACTCCTTTGCAGGTTTGAGTATCTGGAGGACAGCAGCAAACCAGTGAGCAATGAGCCCATGACGCAGCTGGATTTACAAAATGTATCAAGAATATTATTAGGTTAAAAAGTAGTTTGCACTGAAGGAACTTGTTTTATTTAAACACAGAGTTTTACTTGGCTTTTATTGTACTAAATGGATTTATTAAAAGAAAAAAAAAAAAGGGAAATGGAAAATGGTAAATTATTTCCACTGCGAAGATTCCAGTTGTGATAGAATGTAGACTTGGAGGAAAAAAAAAAGGAAAAAATAAAATTATAAAATATCTCACTAAGCACCAGGCAGCAGCACACACACACACACACAATTCCATCTTGTCTTCACAGAAAGAGAAAAGAAGCCCTCTGAAAGTGCAGAGATGTGGGCAAGCTTTGGGTCACAACTCCAGATTCCTCATTGAACCACAGGAGGTTCATCTACTGCACCCAGGGACCGATTCCCTAAATTCCCAACAGTCAGGTTCAGAAATAAAACCTTTCTATTTCCTCCTGTTGGTGCCTGAAGAGCACCATGGCACATTCACTACCACTGGATCCAAAGAAAAGACAACAAAAGGAAACACAAAGCACAGAGCTGACAATTGTACACGTTTTAAGGGCAAACACTAAGAGACTTTCTGAGCCTGCACGGGATAACGGAGGGGTTTGGAATGAGTTCAGTGCCTTAAAAATAACATAAAATAAGATAACCTTGATACAACTCTGTAGGACCGGGAGAGGAGTCACAATCAAGCAAAAAGAAGGAAAAATAATCAGATCACCAAACCCAGTGAGAGCCCCTCCCTCGTGCTGCCCCCATTTCACAGGAGAGGCCAGGAGGCCCAGCAAGAGCACCAAGAAAGACAGCAAAGAAATATAAATATCAGGAATAGCAGTGGGAAGGAGATTCAGGATTTATTAAAGCATGTTGTGATAATTTCCAACAAGGCCTTAGAAATACAAGGTAGAACCTCTGTCTCCTTGAGTTATCTCTTCAGTGAAAGCCAATTTTTATTTAATCAAAGCTCTCTGCAATCTAAGAGAGATGGATGGAGCCCTGCTCCCATCTCAAGCAGTGGGAGCCTGTGCACAGGTGAGAGTTTTAATGGCACAATTTTTGTAGTGTATTATTTTTGTCGAAAATTACAGCTATATTTGTTTCTATGTTAGTGCCTCTTTAAATATTCAGGCTAATATTCTTAAGTTATGAATTAAACAAAATGCTTGCCAGATCAAAGCTTCTCCTAAAAATAAAAAGAGCAAGGGATGGATTTGCAGCCCTGAGCATCATCCTGGGAAGGGGGGGCTGGGAAAGGGAGGTGTGAGCAAGCTGTGGGTCAAAAGGGACAGCTCAGACCCCATTAGGGTTGAGTCCAGCTGGTCCATCTCCACCAGGACCTGGAAAGGCTTTGAGGTGGTATCTTTATTTATTTTAATTTACAAGATGCTTCATGGATTGAACAACTCTTAATCAATACACAGAATTTACACTCTGGGCAGCACACTATCTAAACCCTATGCCCACAGTGGAGGTTGGTGTGGGGTTGAGCTCCCTATTGAAGCACTGAGGCTCTGCCCTATACTGAATTTTACTCTGCTGAAAAAAATACTCCCTGGAGCACAGTGTTTGTGGAGCAATAAGCAAGGGCTGAAGAAATAATGAAATATCCTCCCTAAGCATTCCAAAGACACACAACCTGAAAATTATTCAGACTCCTAAGCTGGTGGTTGGAAATCTAAAGTCAACAGTAGAGGACCCATTTCACAGTCCAGTCATTATTCTCTTCAGAAAAAAAAGGTAAAAGATAAAATAAATAATAAAAAAAAAAGAGAAAGAAAAAAAAAAGACCATGGGAAGTCTGACAGTGTCACAATGAAAACCAGAGGAAAATAAAATAACTGAATAACGCAAGATGATCGAGGAATAAATTAAGGGTTTGCAAGTGCCAGTGCTGAGGCAGGTCTGCAGACCTGCAGCCCAGGATGAGATGCGTGTGCCATGAAGGAAGCAAACGAGCCTTGCAGCACACACACGGTTTAGTGGGACGCCGCAGCCGCGGTGGCCAACGTTAGTGACACAGCACTGCCATTCAGAGGGACGAGACGTGCCGGCTTCCCAGTACCTTGCACTGCACTGGCTGAGCTCTCCATTAATGCATCATCCAGCATTAGATCTAAAAGAATGAAACGGCATTAATCACCCGGCAGGACACACGGCAAGACTCCCCAGCCCCTTCGGAGGTTCCTACGGCTCTCGGGCTCTCCGGTGCCTCCACCAGGAGTGTTTCCTTGTGGGATCCTGGTGCCTCCTGGAGGGTGGGCTCAGGCACACGTGAGAAAGGAAGGGCTCTTGTGCTTCTCCCACGGGCACAGGTGGAAGCCCAAGACATCCCCAAGAACCCCCTCAGTCGGCGATGAAGAAGACAGTGCTGAAGGACGAGCTGGGACACTTCCTGCTGGGACAGCAATACCTCACAGTGACCACTCCTGCACCTGTCCACATCTCAGATCTCACACACTACCCTGGTTTTCAGACACCTGATTGGACACATGCACTGGAAGAGTCTACAACCAAAAACGACCGTGCCACCAGTCCGATGTCAATGTCTGTCTGTATCTGTCATCCCTAAGCTGGTCTGGGCATCTGGGGTCACTCAGGAAGCCCAGCTGAAAGGAACCCCCATGCAGCTGCTGGCACAATTCCAGCCCTAGTCTTGGTTTCATCTGCAAGTTCCCGCTGTGCAGAACAAAGTTAAGCAATGGCATCTGTTGCCTCTGAGGGCAAAGCTGGACACGGTCAATTAAAACCAATGTTTCGCTGAGCACAGATTGGGAAAACGGTTCTGAAGCGATTTGGAGGACTTCATACTTTGCTCTTGAAAGGTTTTTGTGGCAATTGAATACTCAGCAATATTTGATCCTCAGTAAAATAGCTGTTTATTGCCTCTTTAATTAGGCATTTCATAGCACTGAATGAATAACTGTATCTCCAAGGATGGTTTGTGATTTCTTCCTGCTGGGAAATTGCCTAGACTTATATCTTTTCTTCATCTAGTTCCTCTAGCATTATAAATAAAGTAATTAATAATAACTAAACATCTATTTTTCTTCTACAGAAATGTCTGCATTCCAAAACTGCAACTTTAAATAGCAATCATTCTATCCAGCTTTTAAAATCCTTTTCTAGCTCATCAGTCTGAAACTGTGCTTGGGAACTTGAACTAAGCAAAAGAGCTTTCTAGGCATTTTCTTGAGGAGAAAAAAGAAAACCCAAAAAATCCAGCAACAAAAAACCCTCTTTCCATCTGTATCCCACTTAACTGAGAACAGTCTAATGTGTCCTCCAGGGCTCTCGAGGGAAGCCTCCTATTTTACACTGGCCAGTGAGGGAACCAGGCTCTCAGAAAAAACCCAGGTTTGATGGTCAGACTGGTGTGGCACATCCTAGTGGTTACAAAACCTGTGAAGCTCATGGGACTGAAAGATGTTACCAAAGGAAATGGTTGGGTAAGTGCTGAACTGAGAGGCCGAGGCAGCGCTGTGGTAACATGGTTCCGTGATGAAGCCTGTAACAGCTATTAAACACCTCTTAGGCTATTAAAAAATAAAAAAGACTTAATATCACCAGCTTTGGGAACAAGCAGCTGATCAGATAGCCTCTTAAACAGTGCTGAAGTCTGTCAAAGATAGAGAAGTGAAAGGGGACAGGGAGAGAGCAGGAGGCAGACTGACCAGGGAGAGAAAATGCGAGGCCGTGGACAGGAAGGGCATTGGAGAAAGTTCAGTCAGAAGAGAGAGCATGCAAGAAGAAGAGCACCTCCAACCTGGATTACTTATTTCTGACTTATTCAACTACATTAAAATGAAAAGAGACTAAGAGACAAATGTCAAGTTGGAGACTTTTGGCAGAGTGGGGTCTTTCCTCATTTCACCTGTAGAGCCTCCTCTAGGCAGGGCTGCACACTTGTACATCTAGTTGGGAGTTGGGTTCAATTTGCACCAGCACTATTTTGTCTAGTTAGTTACTCTCCTTGTCTGGTTGGTTTTTTTTCTTCTAATCTGTATTTCTCAAGCAAATGCATTGATATGTTTCTCTATGGACTTTTAAAGCATTACTAGAATGAGATGGCTCCAGTATTTTATTACATTCTTGAATAGCAGTGATGCTACTGTGCCAATAAATAAACCTGCTTGTTAAATGGGACAGGTAACATCACTGTGGCATTACAAGACTGTAATAAACCAGTGAATCCAGTTATCAGCAGTAGTGCTCATGACTGAGATTTATGATGCCATCCAGCACTACTGATCTTTGCAGTTGTCACTATTTGTGTGACACTGAGCTCTGCTACCCAAGAAGCTCCAGGCCTGATTATTATTATTTTTTAATTTAAATAACCCCCAATGGAAAGGTCATTGCAAATCATGCAGCCATTAAAAAGGCTTCCTTGGCTCCTTGTTCAGCCTAAAATGACACTATTTCCTTCATGCAAATTTTATAGCTGGACATGCTTTTGGGAGAAGAATTATCACCAGACGCGAGGCAGGGAGGGGAGGGAGGAGGGGATTGTGTGGAAGGTCAAGCAGGACTCAGAAAGATGTGGAAAGACTACCGACCAGCCATCTGTTTCTCCTTACTCCTTCTCTTTTTCTCCAGCCGGCGCAGCCTCTTCTCCTCCCGCCTCTTGGCCTCTTCCTCCTCCTGGTGCTGCCGACACTTGTGGAAATTCTCCACCACCACCCCCACAAACATGTTGAGGACGAAGAAGGCCACAATCAGCAAAAAGGAAATGAAGTAGAGGAGCATCCATGGGTTGTAGTTCATGACTGGCTGCAAAGTGGAGGAAGGCAAATTTCAACTGAACCTCAAAAAGAAAAATGGGAACAAATTGATACAGCTGTGCCATCCACAGAACTCACAGCCCTTCCAGGCAGCTCAGGCTGCTCTGTTCTTCCTGAAAATTAGAGCTTTCTGAGACATTTTAACTGAATGCTCCTGAAAGGTGTGTTGAGGACAGAAGCATCACCTCTCTTCTGTGAAAAGGACAGCAGCGTCCTTTGCAACTACTGTAAGTCCCTCACTGCAAACCTCTACCAACACAAAGCACTTCTTTTCTCCTGAAATGACCAAACTGCTAAAGAAGTCAAACCATCCTTTGATAGGTGCACTTCTCCTAGCACGAGTTACACCAGTCATGTTGCAAAATCTGTAGGGAAAGTGTTGAGTACAAATCCAGACTTTTTACTGAACACATCACATCCCACAAGTTGGATTAAAGGCCACCCTGGATCCTAATCCCATAACCCCCTTTGACTATGGAAGCCCACAGCACTTTGCAAAACAAGAGCTGAAATTTGTGACCTTTGACAAGTCATTTGTTAGAGCTCTGCTGCAGCCTGTACCTGCTGGTCGACTCCCACAGCATCCAAGCCATCGTACATGATATCCACCCACCCGTCCTTGGAGGCCAGGACAAACAGAGACATCAGGGCCTAGAAACGCATGGAAAAAAAGGCACAGTTGCACTAAACTTTTCTTACTTGTAATATCTTATTCCTCTTTGCCCTTTCCTGCCTGAAGAATGTCATTACCTGTCTGATAATTGGACACTTTGATAACCAAGATTTCTCTTGGCAGCAAAACTTATCAATGCCAATGCCTGGTTCAGCAATGAGCAGCAATTCGGAAACCACAGTGCTGAAGACAAAAGCAGCTTCATTTCCACCCTCCGGGTCTCTACTGCTCCCAACTAATTAGTTCTTACCACACTGCTAAAAAAAGGCTGCTTTGCAGAGCTGGCTGAAAATGTCCAGCTCTATTAGACAAGCCCTTCTGCAAGATATATTTGGTTTGTTATGTAGCAGTGAAGCAATTAAGTGCTCCACGAAGCCACATGCGCTTGTTCTGTTCCGAAAAGAAGTGTATGCCTGCTTGGAAACACTGCCTTTGGGATTTGCAGAGACAGAATGCTGTGTATGTGAACTGAATATTTACTGTGGCTGGCAGTGCCCTGTAAGAAAATCCCATGGGACAATAAGCCACAGGTTTTAAGTCAAGGAAGTAAAGGAGCAAAGAAGCAGATTACCGTTCTATTAATACCTGGCCGAGATTATCAAAATTATACTTGTGCCGGACCCATTTGTAGCTTGCTTCTGTACAATCCGATTTATTTGTGATGTTTCTGGTGTCCTCCCCCTGGCAGACGAAAAACTTGCCTTTGAAAAGCTGCAAAACACGCAAAGAAGAGAGGAAGTGTCAGAGTTCAGCCCACAGGTGATGGGCATTTCTCTCTCTGCACAGCCCACACCAGCCAGAGCTGTTGAGGGAACTGACCTCATTCATGCAGGTTATTAAGAGTGAGCAGCCTGTACAATATACACCTAATGAGCAAATGCATGATTTCACATCCTTTAGGACACCCACCTCATGCATTAAGCTGTCTGGTTCAGTGATCTGAGACTCACCTAAAGCCCTTTGCTCCTGAGTTGTTAGCTCAAATGTAGCCCCAACCAATAGCCCAGACCAGCTAATGGCTTCTTACCACACGTGGAACAACTCTGGTGACTCTCAGCCCAGTTAACAACAAATGAAGTGTAATGGGGGCCTTCTGTCAGCAGAGAAAAGGTGGCAGCAAAGAGGCCCAGTGATAGACTAATCACTGCTCATAGAGGTCACAAGGGGACACTTCAGAGGGGACACAAACCCCTGGGGGTGATGCTCGTGTTGAATCAAGACTGCTGTCAGTCCTGCTCTGCTCTCTGATCCTGGGTGCTGTGCCTCAGCTGTCAGAAAGCTCTGCAGTCTGCAGGGTCACTGAAAATATTCCCTGTGCACAGCTTAAGAAGCCAAGCCCAGTCAGTGCTGGGTACCTGATCCTGAGCTTATTTTCTTTGCTTTAAGCCTGGGGAGATGCAATTCCTGGAGAGTCAGGTCCTGATTTATATCTGCACGAGGAACAGGAGCCTCCATGTGCTCAATTCTATACCTGGTGCTTCCCATGCATGGAGCAGAAAGTGGCAGGGGATGATTACTTCAGACAAGGTGATTGATGCTAGCAGGATGGATGGTATCAAAGCCCAGGAGACAGCCAACAAATCTACTTTTATTTGCTGACAGAAGCTATTGACATTACTGTTGGGAAGAGGGGGAGGGAATGGCAACCTGCTCTCCAGGCTCCTTAAAACACCACCTGGGTATGCTGAGGAGAGACACTGATGGGGTTTGATCTGTTGTTCTAGACAAATAACAGTAGAAATAACAGTGAACAAGATAAACCCACACACTACTCCATGGGTTTCCTTCAGAAATCAACATCAGGAAGATGGTCTCTGGGCATGCAAAATTAATCACTGCTCAACACAATCATAGAATTTTTGGATGCAAGAAGTATTCCCTGATCTTTCCATGGAGAAATACTATCCGTGGTAAGGCAGACTGGGGAGATATAGTCTTCACAGAGAAAAGTTTTAATTAAGCAGGAAGGTAAATAACTGGTTTTAGTATATTGTCTGTAAATATAAAAAGAAAAGGAGCTGGACTGTAATGCCACTCAAGTGGGAGCAGTAACAGTGCTCCTGACAGGGTTTGGAAATACAAAGCCTAATTTGCAAAAACACTGATCCCTGTCACTACTTCACAGTTTGGCACTTCTGAAAAGAAAAGACCCGGTGTTTCCTACTGGACTGGCTTTATCCACCTATTCCTTGTATTTTATTTATGACTATTCACACATGGGCAGCTCTACAACCAAAACAGTTTTGCTAAGAGGACACATTGTTAAAAACTTTGATGTTTGCATTTTAACAGCATTAAAAACCTCTAGTTTGATCCCCAGCTTATATTTAAATGGAAAAACTAACTGCAACTTTGAGAGATCATATTTTTCTACAAAATAGCTCTGGCCTCATCTTATACCTAATTAGACATAAATATTAACTGAGAATTTTGCATCCTGAATACAGGATCAGTCTTGCTTGTATCTACCACTGAATCACATCAATAGTCTTGACAATTTAATGTAAAGCTGCAAGTCACCAGGGAAAGCATCACAATTAGCAGGGATGAAATTCAAAGAGCATACTGCAAGTTTTGTGGTCTGGCATAAATTTTCTCATGTCTGAGTCTTAGATTGTTTTATGGGATATGCTTACTTTTATGAATCTGTTTAATATAATGGATGGACGCTGTTCTGCTGTAATGCTAAACCAATCTAGCTGCTGAGGTGGTTATGGATGGTATGATTTTCTTCCCTGTTTATTTTCAATGCTGTATTTATTATTTAAGCAGTATGTTAGTGTAAAATATTGTATAAGACACCATTCCAAAACAAAGCCAAATGGAGTTACTTTCCAAAAGACAGCTGTGACAGATCAGATAAACTTCAGAAAAAAGTAAGTGTTATGTCAGAATATTTATATGAAGCAATCTCTTCTTCCCAGGTAATGAGAAACCAATTGCATTGGAAACTGCCACTTTTTCCCCTGGGTTCCTGCACTCCTGGGACTGAGGATATTGCCAGCAGAGCTGGCAGGAAACAGACTCAGAAATCTGTTTCTGCAAGCTTTCAGTTACACAAACTGACAGAATGTGAATGAATCTCCAGTTCAAGGTCTCTCTGGAGTTTACAAGCCAATGATTCCAGGTTCGAGTTTTTATTTCCCCATCAGTTTGTAACTGGAAAAAGGTGGAGGAGAGATCATAGAATCATGGAATGGGTTGGATTGAGAGGGACCTTTATAGGTCACCCAGTCCAACTCCCTGCAGTGAGCACAGACACCCCACCCATCCTGACATCAGTTTGGGTTCAGAAAGGCTTCCACTGTGCCCTGTGTACAGATACCCTGCCTTGGGGCAATCTGGGGCTTGTTACACCTTCAGGTTCAGTGCTGAGGCTTACAGAGGACTCACCTGAACTCCCAAGATCCCAAAGATTATGAAAAAGGCACAGCAGATGACCACAATGTTCCCAATGGGTTTCAAGGATGACATGAGAGTCTCCACCACCAACTTCAGACCTTGGGCTCGACTAATGACTCTGTAGGGGCAAGTAATTACAAAAGTTGTTAGTCCTGCTCCTGCCCAGTTTTGCCTTCTATCAAAATAGAAGATATGAAGAACATAGCATTAGAAAATTATTTAGAATGACAAGTTACTCAAAAATCATGATGGAAAAAGCACTTCTGGAAGACTGACCTGTAAAGTTACCAAGGTCTTGAGGAGAAGGGTCTCTGCCTAACACACGCAGCTTTTGCATAAATAAAGAGGAGGAAGAGAAAACATATGAGGAGCCAGGCCAGAAAACTCAGCTGTTTTGCTTGGGCTATCCACAGACAGACTTTCAGGCCTGTAGCCTGTCTAGGACTACAAGGAGAGGGCCTCCCACTGTCCCTTCCTATACAGATTTAGGCAAGACACCTGATTTCCCTGTCTCAGTCCATTAAATGGAGCTGCCACTCTTACACATCTGCCTGCACATCTGTAGCAATTACAGAATCACAGAATGGTTTGGGTTGGAAGGGACCTTTAAAGGTCCTTTAATCCAACCCCCTGCCATGAGCAAGGACACCTCCTACTAGATCAGGTTGCTCAGAGCCCCTGACATTTCCAGAGATGGGGCATCTATCACCTCTCTGGGTAACCTGTGCGAGTGTCTTCACCACTCTCATCTTCAAAAATAATCTGTTATATCCTTATAGTGCTGCTGTGTATAGGGACCTGAGCTACCCCTCAGACCATCACAATTTCTGCTTTATACACACTGTAGAGCCTCAGTTCTAAAACAGTGCTGTCCTCCAGGTGAAACTTCACTGGCAGGACCAGAAGCATCTAACCTAATTTCTGTAGCTCCTCTCTGTCTGGTATCACACAGAATTTCATAACAGAAGATTAGATCATATCAGAAAGTTGAAGAAGAATAATGTGGACTTCATGACTGAAGAAAAAAAAAGTAGAAACTGTACCATACTCTCAAGGTTAATGTTGCAAAGAAAGGACAAGTCTTGTGTGATTTAGAGA
>VZTT01042952.1:5456-20184 GCA_013400855.1 Buphagus erythrorhynchus | reverse complement strand
TCGTCCTTTTTACTGCCATGTAAGACAGAGACCTTAAAGTATCCCCATGTGTCTAACTCATCCTTCCAGTTGTATAGCACTGAAAGAGGGGCCACTATGAGGAAAGTCTGAAAACAAATATATATACATAATAGTATCACTTGAAAAACTACAACATAGCAATTTCTCAAAAACAGAAGTCAAGATCTTGACTGTTTTACTGCTCTGAGTAGTTTGATTAATGCTGTCATTTCAAAGGATGTATGGAAAATATCTAAAGTTAATATAAATTCAAAAGTAATCAGTTTGTATATAATACAGCAGAAAAATAGCATAATACTAAAATTAAATACTAAAAAGCACTGCTTACTCAAATTATACTCTAACAACTGCAGTAAGATGTGAAACACTATCATTTTGCTTTGTTATACCATCTGTATACCATGAAATGTTTTACAAATGGAGAAAACAAAAGCATGAAGAGCAAAAACAGCTTCCTCAAATCCACAAGTCTAGTCATCATGTGATTTGAAAACAAATAGTCCTGAAAAGGGTTAAAAAAATTAGGACAGCTCACACAATTCATTTAATTTCACAGGATAATAAAATCAATAAGGTAGGAAGTGACCTTGGTACATTTTCAGTCCAACTTTATAGTAAAAGCAGTGGCAACACAGACTTCAAAGCCAGGCTTTCCCAATGGAGGGCTTCAAAACCCCGTAAGGGTGGATAGGGTCTACAACCTCCCAGTGACCTCTCTGTTTCAACATTAATAGTCCTCAAAGTGACATTCTTCTCTTATTCTTAGTCAGAAGGATTCCTGTTTCTTTGCACATAAATCGCTATCCCTTTACCCCTTCCTCTCAGCCTGTACTATCTGAGAAGCACGTATCCATTATTCACAGAGCTACAGTCATATGACACATTACGCCAACCAAATTCACAAGCTATTCCAGCAAAATAAAAACAACAATGGAAAATCGAAATCATATGGTTTCTGTAATGGGTAAAATTAAAATGACCTTCAGATTCATCTTATTTGCATAGAACTTTTACATGTATCTTTTATCTGCTGTCACGGTATTTGATTACCTAGATTATCAGCCAGACATACTTCTGACATTACAACAGCCAATCAAGGCTATTAGCAATACATTTTACAAACATGTGGATTTGTCCTAATTAAATACTGTGTTATTACAGATATATGTACTTCTCTTACTTTAAAACTATCATCACACAACACTAATTTTCTACTCACTGACATGGGCTTTTCAATGTACTTTAGCCACAAATCTAACCCAGACACCTTCAAATGTTTTCTGTTAGTGTAGATGAACAGTACTAACAGATTGACAATAACAACTAGAGAGAGAGGGCACTATGACAGTCTGGTAAACTGAAGGCTTCCCAAACAGTACTAGGAAAGGCATGAAATCCTACTTCAACAGCTGAATTTTAAAAATGAATGTACATAAACTCCTAGAACAAACAAACAAACAGACAAATCCGAGTATTGCCATTCATGAAAAGGCAATAAAAATGTTGTACCTTCTTGGGGTTACAATCTGAGCCTTTTCTCATCGTCCTCAGTAAAAATTCCGGCATATTATTTTCAATATCCTCACGCGTACCCTTTTTGTGCAACACTGCAGCCAAAAATGAAATGACCTTGAGAAAGAAAACAACTCTCAGTGACTAGGTACAAGAAGAAATTGAATGAATTCCACAAAAAATTAACATTTAGGATAAAATCCTAGACAAGACTTTAGAAGGTGCTTTGATTTGGTGGGGGGAGATGATTTTTCTGGGGGGTGCAGGCAGGGGATGTTCATTGGTTTTAAATAAATTTGGCTTTAAAATGGTACCCCTTCCTCCCCTGGATTCCCAATAATTCTTTGAATTAATGATAAGAGCAATTGATTGCTCTATCTCACTCTTTTACTCTTTAAATGGAAAAGTCACAAAAATACACAAGAGACAGAGTATGAATGAACCAGGAAAAAATAGAGATGATGCTTGTCTTTCAACTCTCCTCCTTTTCAGGGTACTTGAATTTCAGATGACAAAACAGAAGGAGCAGATATCCTTGAACTATCCTCTCAATGTTATTTCTGCAAAAGGAAGAAGAGGCTTATGCTAGAAGATTGTTTTTTACTAATAAGCCTTTTTCTTTATGTTCCATTCCTTCAAATTCCCGTTGTTGACATCAAAACCATTTTTTTTTTGTGCTATGTTCTCCCATCTGCCTCAATCCACTCAAGGTGATTATGAGAACATATTTATTACAATACACCACAGCAAAGACAAACATCCCAGCACAGGATATTCCAAACTCCTCCAATCATAATCCAAAACAGGAAGAAGGCAGAGAAATATCTGGCTAAAACATGCAAATCCAAAAACCACTTGGGACAAATGGTATCCACGGACTAAGCAGCAGCGAGGACCAGATGCATCATCAGAGAGGTGCCCTTCTTTTGAAAACTCAACAGGCCCCTTTCATTCAGAGCAGCCAGCTCCAGCCACTTCCTTTTTACAGCTGCTACACAACTGCTCATAGCAGGACAGAGGTAAAGCTACCAACTGTTGATTTCCAAAATAAGAACTTTCTCCCTCTAATGATGAGTCAGGAGAGCAGAGTGCAGAAAAAATACCTGCCTGAAAAGAATAGTTTAGATGGATAGAAGGGAGAAGAAATCCATGGTACATGTGGCCGCAAAGTGAAAGAAAGGTATGTAGAATCAAAGTAACCCAAACATTTTTATACATAATATCTCATAAACAGAGGTCAAGATGAACTGCCAGTTTGCACATGTTGTTTTACTAATGACTTTTACTTTATTTTTTTTAATCCTTTGAGAATTAGAATCAAATTCAACTGAACAGTAAATCTCCACATCTTTTCCACATTCTTCATTNCGTAAGCTTCAGCCAACTTACAAGCATAAGTCAACTTTTTTCTAAGACTATATCAGTTATTCAATGAAGTTTAGATTTATTTATTCATACATACTAACCTTTTCTAAATAACCTTTTCTAAATAATTCTACCATTTTACTTCATATCCACTGAACTGTCTTTCTCATGCTGAACTTGAACATAAACACCGTGTTTTATTAAAATACACAAGATCACAGAATCATAAAATGATAAGGGTTGGAAGAAACCTTAAAAGATCACCTACTTCCAATCCCTACAACGGGCAATGATGCCATTCACTAGAACAGATTACTCAGGCCCACGTTCAACCTGGCCTTGAACACAAAGGCTACTGGAAGGCCACAGTGAGGTCCCCCAAGAGCCTTCTCCAGGCAGAACTGCCCCAAATCTCCCTGCCTCTCTTCATAGGAGGAAGGCTTTATCCCNTTTGAAAACTCAACAGGCCCCTTTCATTCAGAGCAGCCAGCTCCAGCCACTTCCTTTTTACAGCTGCTACACAACTGCTCATAGCAGGACAGAGGTAAAGCTACCAACTGTTGATTTCCAAAATAAGAACTTTCTCCCTCTAATGATGAGTCAGGAGAGCAGAGTGCAGAAAAAATACCTGCCTGAAAAGAATAGTTTAGATGGATAGAAGGGAGAAGAAATCCATGGTACATGTGGCCGCAAAGTGAAAGAAAGGTATGTAGAATCAAAGTAACCCAAACATTTTTATACATAATATCTCATAAACAGAGGTCAAGATGAACTGCCAGTTTGCACATGTTGTTTTACTAATGACTTTTACTTTATTTTTTTTAATCCTTTGAGAATTAGAATCAAATTCAACTGAACAGTAAATCTCCACATCTTTTCCACATTCTTCATTCTTGGAAGAATTTGCATCACGAATTTCTAAGAGTAGCAAAGGCAGAGAAACAGCAACTCATTATCAGAAATCTTTGGCTCTTCTAGATAAAGCAAGAAGCAACCTAAATGCCTTGACAGCAAACTAGTGTAATCACACTAAGAAACAACGTTATTCTATTTGACTTCACTAAAACTTCTTGATATCAATGAACCATATGGTCAGGCCATTAAAAGCAAAATCACTTCCGAAGTACAAAGAACATTAAAATTCAAAGGATTTCTAGAAAAGTCTTTATCTCATGAATCACCTCTAATTCAGAAACCGTAAGCTTCAGCCAACTTACAAGCATAAGTCAACTTTTTTCTAAGACTATATCAGTTATTCAATGAAGTTTAGATTTATTTATTCATACATACTAACCTTTTCTAAATAACCTTTTCTAAATAATTCTACCATTTTACTTCATATCCACTGAACTGTCTTTCTCATGCTGAACTTGAACATAAACACCGTGTTTTATTAAAATACACAAGATCACAGAATCATAAAATGATAAGGGTTGGAAGAAACCTTAAAAGATCACCTACTTCCAATCCCTACAACGGGCAATGATGCCATTCACTAGAACAGATTACTCAGGCCCACGTTCAACCTGGCCTTGAACACAAAGGCTACTGGAAGGCCACAGTGAGGTCCCCCAAGAGCCTTCTCCAGGCAGAACTGCCCCAAATCTCCCTGCCTCTCTTCATAGGAGGAAGGCTTTATCCCTCAGAACGCCTTGTGGCTTCCTCTGGACCTATTCTAACAGGTCCACATCCCTCCTGTGCTGGGGACTCCCAGAGATGGATGCAGTGTTCCAGGTGGGGGTCTCAGAAGAGCAGAGCAGAGGGGCAGAATCACCTCCCTTGACCTGCTGGACATGCTGCTTTGGATACACTCCTAGGCTGCAAGTGCATACTTGGCTCATGTCCAGCTCTTCAACCACAAGAATCCCCCAGTCCATCTTGTAAAGGCTGCTTTCTACAACCTCTCCCCGTTTGTGCTCATGTCTGGGAGTGCCCCAGCCCAGGTGCAACATCTTGCACTTGGACTTTATAAGGTTCTCATGGGCCCAATTCTCAAGCTTGTGCAGGTCCCTTTGGATGGCATCCCTTCCTTCTGTTGTGTCAACTGCACTGCTCAGATTTGTCATTTGGAAACTTCCCAAGGGTGCACTTGATCCCACTGTCTGTGACACGGAGGCAGACATTGCAGACCCTGTCCCAAAACAGAGTCTGAGGGACATCACTCATCACCAGCCTCCATCTCAACACAGAGGCATTGACCACAACTCTGGCTGCATCCAGCCAGCCAGTCAATTCCTTATCCATCACACTGTCCATCCATCAAATCCACCCATCTCCAGTTTGGAGGTAAGGATGTCATGTGGAAGCATATCAAAGGTCCTACAGAAGCAGACATCCATCCATCTTCCCATATTGACCATTACCATAATTCCATTATATAAAGTCACCAGACAGGTCAGACACAAGTTTGCTCACTGCCTCAGATCAGACTCCTCAACCTTTCTTTTCTGGCCTTTGTACTTACATAATCCCTTCTTGTTATTCATCACATATGATATTCTTCATGTAAGATATTCTTTGAAATCTCTACCTTTCTTCTGAAAACTTGACACATATTAAAAAAATAGCCATCAGATGTAAATTCCACATAGGAACACACTGTCACTGTGTGACAAATGTGCCTAGAGAATCAGCTCCAAGATTCAAAAATGCAAGATGCAATCAAGACAACCAAATTTAATTCATCCCCCCCAAGTTTACTATTATCTTTCACATAGATAGATGGATAGATGAATAGATAGATGGATGGATGGATGGATAGATTAGATAGATTAGATAGATAGATAGATATTTCTTGCTACTTGAAATCAGATTATTTGCAGTTCTGAGTAGAAACAGTCTTCCATAACTACTGAGTTCTTCAACTACCACGGACAATAAACATGGCCATGCTTAAAATGAATGCAGTTTAGTATTAATAAGCATCTGTTAACAGAGCATCATCAGCTATACAGACAAATCCATGATACACCTTTAAATGCTCTATGCAGAGTTTTGATGTTCCATTTACCCACTCCTCTTGTTAAGTTTGCTAAGGGACAACATTTTTTTGTGCTAAAAGGCATCTGTCAACATTCTCCTAAATGGAAGGGCAATAGATACCACAGCCACTACCTGTCAGTGAAGGAATGAGCTTACATTGGACACATGGAGCAAGAGAAAAGAGTGGGACAAAGATTATCCTCTACAGAATTCAAACTGCTCACTTTAAATCAGAAAGACTATAGAGAATTTCCACACATAAAAACACTTTAATTATAGTAAAATAAGTTAAAAGAAAAGTAAAAAAATAAGTAATTTAGGTCACACAAATTCAAAGCATAATGAAACTCCAGCTACACTTTGTCTTCTCATTAGTCTGCATCAAGCTGCATTTCCAAAAGAGGGACAGAAGTAGCATGGAATACCAAAGCACTATTTCCAGAGATGGGAGTAAAAGTGTTGGTTCTTTTGCATTCCCAGAACAGTGAAACTATTTGTTTTCAGCAAAAAAGGAAAAAGTTATTTTAAAAGCAAGAGTCAGATAAGGGCCTGAAGTTCTTTTGAGTGCAGTGCAAATTGCTTTCATAATGGGCAGGTAGCAATCCTCAAAGTAAATTCAACAGGCTAACATTTTAATTATCACAATTACTCATGCTTATAGTAACTAAAAGGAGCCACATCCCAGTTTTATGGCCTGTAAGGAGAGAGTCTTAAATCAGCAACGGGCTCCTAGCACTGAGTGCTGTCCTGGACATCATGTCCTGCCTCATCCATCTCTGCAACAACAGAGGGAAGTTTAAACTTCATAAATACAATGCCTTTTAAAAAAGATTTACAGATCCCAGAAAATACAATATTCTCCCACTGCAACAAACAAAAAAAAATACCTGTATTGTCTTTCCAAGGCCCATATCATCTCCAAGAATACACCCTCTTTTATTAGCATAGTGTCTATATAGAAACTGGGTTCCTTCCCTTTGATAATCACGCAGGTATCTGTTAATTGTATACGGGATAGAATCACCATTGTCAGATAATTTAAAAGCAACCGCAGGAGATGGAAGATTTTGGTCAGGAAAATATGGCTTTTCCAGATCACCCTCATCAAATACTAAGCTTTTCCAGGGTCCTCTACTGTCTTTGACTTTACAAAGTTTTGTTATCAGTATTTTCCTTTCTTCAGACTCCAAGAATGATACAACAGCAAATGACTTTCCATTCTTGTCCTTTTCAAGAGAAGTTATTGTTCCTTCATGAAGTTTTCCATTTTCAAAATAAGGGGCAAGGCATTTCTCCCCAATACGCCAATGGTCTATAAAAAAAACCAAACACACACAGTGATAAACTGGTCTGATGTACAAAGTATTTAATTTCTTCACTATTAAAACAATGGATGCAAATTTAGTTGACAAAATACATACAACTTGAAACACTTTATTGAAGGTAACACTAGAATCAAAATAGCAGTTACTGTTTACAACCAAAGCCTGAGCTAGACATAAAATTATAGTTTGCTCTAACACCACTATTTCAGAAATAACAGATATATAGGAAAAAAAGGCAAAATCCAGATTCCGTTGCATTAAGTTTATACAGTGGCTTCACACAGGCAAACACAGCAGTATGTATCAAAGTGGAAAGACCCCACATCATACTGACAATGAAAAGCTAGAAAAAACAAGGTCTTCACTCTTCACAGTAAAAAGACCTCACAAATAATGGCTCCGCACAAAGTTCTCCAAATCTGAACTGAGAGAAAAAGGTGTGATCTTCTGAGTTTGGAGAAACAATTTCTAATCTCGTCTTGCTCATCCAAAACAAGGAGTTACATGACTCATTTCAGAACCTTTATTGTTTCTTATCTATTTGCTGGAATAAGTTTAGATACTTATAACAAAGTCATTATCAATTACTGTGACAGGCACCTTTTTTACAGGAAGGAGTGAGCCAGAGAGGATCTTGCACCAGAGCAAGTATTCATCATTCCATGACCAGTGGTGGTATATGTTCCTGGAGACATCAACCCGGACACTTTTCAGAGGTAAGGAAAAAATTCTGAAGGCAAGAAACTCCACCTTCACCCATTTTAATGTCTCTGTAAAAACTGCAAGAAGACTGGTTCTCCTCACCAAGTTCTGAGCACCTGGAAGCGTACACTTACAGGACTACTGTCTACAATCTATTAGTTAAATCAATGATAACTATAATTCAATTACTAAATAGATTTAATTTTATACACTTAGAGAAATCAAAAGCACCCATGTAGCCAAGCTCACTATTCTGCAGCAAGCATTGGCTCTAAGCTGACATGTAGGTAACAATAAAAATAGTACAAGCCTACAAAACACCCTTATTCCATAATTCTTTGGCCTTTAAAGTATTCTTTCAGTTACAGAGATTTCATGGGCCAGGTGGTTTGTCTGTTTAGCAAAACCAGCAGACTGCTCTCTTTCAAGTAGCTCCACTCCCCTCTCAACACCTGCAGATTCCTAGAATTTGGTAACTTCTGACTAAAATAATTGTGGGCCTGCTCTGGACATATGTCACGCTTCTGCCTGATACAAACTTCGATCAAAAGACCTAAACTGACAGCCCACTAGTTCTTACATTAGCAAGGTCATAAGCATCAGCCTCTCCATTCAATTCAATTCACCACTTTGCAGATCTCTTTAACAATGCCCCCATCATCCTTATTTGGAGTTCAGCCCCATACCTTGGGACCTACTACATAAGCTGCTTCAAGACCTTCAGCCATTCCCTCAGATCTTCTCAAAGACTTGAAGCTCAAATGTAACTTTTTGAGGCAAAGGGTGAAGTACAGGCTATACATTCAACAAATTATACATAACTAATCCTTAAAGTTCATGGCATTTGTAAGCGTCTCTCATCTCAATGCAAAAAGATGAGTCCAGTAGCATCTAGTTCTTTCTGCATTCATGAGATCAGGAACCAAAATTGAAAAACTGAAACCAGCTATGCACAGTACACTGTTAAATATGCAAATCAAAGTTTAAATAGCAGAGCTTTTACTTCTGTAATTCCTTTTATTCACAGGAGTGAATGGACATGCAACATGTTTAGAGACTCTCAAGTTAAAATCATTTTTTAAGACGACAGAGATTTTGTTTTTAACGAAGCATTTACTTGAGGCTAAGGAGTTGCATATGGCTCACCACAACTAGAGTTCAGGTGCAAACTGGAATAAATTACACTGGGCAATAGTACTAGTGTTACTAAGCTCCAAACCTAGGGAGAAGCAGGGAACGGAATGAGAAAAAGGCTAAGACATAAAACAGTATTAAGGATACCATTGCTTATGAAAGGCCAGAAAATAATGCTGTTAAAGCCAAAGCGTGAACTTCAACTAGCCTGATTTACCAAGTTCTTGGCTTTTGAATGAGAACCATAACCTATGGTTACCACTGTCTTTAAAAACAAAAAAAAATATCTCGTATGGCTTTCTAGCATGGGTATAGTACACTTGCCAACAACGATGAAAGCTGGTATTTAAAATGCTTGCCTGCACTCACCCCTTTTACTACAGGTGGAAAAAATGTGCCACTGTCAACATTAGCTGTACTAAATCATAATGGTAATGGCCTCCTGTCACACACCAGTTCCTTTCAACCATTACTCCTCTATGGAATTACGACGAATGCTCTCTAACTAGTGAGGGCTGACCATTTAATGTAGAGTGTAAGGTTTTGTTTTCCCTTCGGTTTTTTTATTTTACATTCTAATAAATGACTGTAAAAACAAAATTCGAGGATATTGTAGAGCAAGACACACAGAAGACGCTTACCTGGGACATCATCATCACACATTTTAACTTCTGGCTGTTCAAAGCCCGAATAGGCCGGCGGGCGGAGGCACCGGGGGCCGACGGGCACCGGCGCACTGGGACCCGCCGCCGCCCCTCCGCCGGGCGGGTCACGGTGGGGCGGGCGCCTCAGGAGCCCCCAGGTAGTTTCAGGGAAGGGTCCCGTGGCTGTCCCCGCTCTCCGCACCGCAGCTGGCCCGGAGGGAGCCGCAGCTGCGGAAGGCCGACCCCGCGGCCGGGGCCGCACGTCCGCCTCGCCCCGCCCCGCCCGGCACAGGCGGCGGCCGCGCCTGGGTATCGCGAGAAGTGCGTTGCCATGGTGCTCCGCGCTTACAGGTGCCGGCGGACAGGAGGGAAATATCGCGAGGTTTCCTGGCGGCGTGGCGCCTGGGCGTGTCCGGCCCGGTCATGTGTCCGGTTCTGGGCTCCTCAGGAGAAGAGAGTTTTAGAGCTCTTGGAGTGAGTCCAGCGCGGAGTTGGGGCCTTGGGAGCTTTTCTCTTGTGAGGACGGGCTGAGGGAGCTGGGCCTGTTCAGTGTCGAGAAGAGATGTCTGAGAGGGGACCATATCAATGTGTATAAGTATCTGGAGGGAGAGTGTCAAGAAGATGGAGCCAGGCTCTTCTCCGGTGTGCTGAGCAATAGGATAAGACGAAATGCTGATGCACAAGGAAACTGATGCACAGAAGTTCCACCTTAATACGAGGAAGAACTTTACTGTGGTGCGGGTGACCATGCACTAGAACAGATTGTCCAGAGAGGTTGTGGGGTCTCCTTTCCTGGAGGTACTCAAGAACTGACTGCACACAATCCTGTGGAATGTGCTCGAGGCTGACCCTGCTTCAACAGTGCAGTTAGACCAGATCACCCCCTGTGGTCCCATATAAACTTACCTATTCTGTGATTCTGGGCAGCAGAGGGAAAGAGATCTAGGGTTATTCTCTGTGAAAAACTTGGGGAGGTGAGGAAGCAGGGCAAACAGCTGGTGCAATGGAAGGCACAGCTGGCACAGTACAGAGCAGCCAGCTGCACAAAGGTGATGGGTGCTGAGAGCCAAAGATCTGACATTTGGAAAGAGGAAAAATCAAGCAATGCCCATTGGTTTACAGCCATTCCACCTCCATTTGTGAAAGCCGCTCTGCTTTCAGAAGAGGTGAACTGGACACAGTTACATTTTGCGGATTACAAAGTCAGTAGCAATTATCCTGTTCTTGCTGAAAAGTAATTGGGCCCCACCAAGAAAGCTATCTAGATTGACTCATATCTCCATAGCATTGCAATAAAGTGTTACACGAAGGGTATGGCTTCCCAGATCTTTGCTATTGCTTTGACAAAATGCTTTCACACACATTTAATGGTGCTATACTAATTTCACTTCTGAAACTTAAACACATATGTGTAAGGAGCATGCAAGATCTGTTTTTAAATCAGCGTTGATTTTTAATGCAGAAGAGAACAAATTTGGGATGATTTCTCCATTCCTTTTAGTTATATTTCAACTTACATAATTTTGGTGAATTTTTAGAAGGAATTGAGCTTTAGCAGTAAAAAAAACCTAGATTCTTTTGGCATATACTACAAAATTCTGTATAATGAAGATGGATTAACTAATCAAAATTCTGCATCCTACAGTATTTTCAGAAGCAAGTCAAGGGGTCTTCATGCTGTTTCTGCTTGCAGCAAACATGCTGCAAGCATGCTGCAGACAGGCTGCCTGTCTGCTCTAAGAGTAATGTAGACTTGCGCAGCCTAGAGCACCATTAAGTTGCTTCTTTAAGTTGTCTGCTGTTAGCCAGAATTTTGTTCCAAAAGAGATTAATGAAAGATGGGTGGTGTTTGCTCAGCCAATTAAATTAGTCTAATAGGAATATAGCAAACATGAAAGCACTAACCACAGTTGCTGCAACTATGAAGTGCATGGATGTTGAACACCACATACACTGCAGGAGGTTGTTCAGCAATAGAACATAAAATAGTACCAATGTTAGATTATTTTAAGAATATGCATGTAGTCATGGATTCATTCCAAAGAAATATGACAAGAACTATGCCAAGCACAAAGAAAGCCCCAAAACTGAAAGGAGTGGCATGCCAGATTTTAAAATTCTCACAGAAGAAATACATGTAGACTGTACATGATCTGAGGTACCTAATAGACCTTGATCCTGAGAGCATCTTTGTAAAAGAAGCAAGAATATAGGTTCTGATTCTAAGGAAGCTTTTAAACTGGATTGTGTTTGAAGATAAATGTGTGTTTATTCTACAAGGTTGCATTTGATTCTTATTAAAGTGTTTGTGCTTAATAAGGACTCTGATGCAGGGTTGAGCTGCTATTTTACAGTGACAAATTTGATATTATGACTTAACACTTCAATTTCTCTGATAAAAAAGGCAGAAAAATTCTGCATACAGTTCAAGAATCCATTTTATGTCAGTGATAAGACCTCAGTGGCTTAGCTGGAAACAGAATTTCACCTGAGAATCCTGATGAAGTCATTAGGATGAGTCGCTGTTACAGTTACAGACATTCTTGCAGCTTTTTCGTTGAGGAGGGAGAACAAAGGGAGGAAAACACCCTTAACAGAAACAGCTGGTTAACTGTGTGCCAACAAGTAGTTTTCTTTTTACCTTTAAGGTTTCTGTTGCCAGCTACAAGCAGTTTCTGTACCTTTACTTCACTTTGAAGAAGAAGCTAGAATACAAGCTGTCCCACTGAGATTAGGATTTCTTTCATGCAAGTTAATTTCACAGAACTTCTTTCAATACCTATCTTTGGACTGGGCCATAATGAAAATGTTTCCCAAGGCCAGAGAATATTTAGCTCTGTCATGTATCTTTAAAGGTTTTTGGAATATGTAAGTCCTTTCAGGAATCTTTCTAGCACAAGTTAGAAGTTATTTTCTGGGATGTCAAAAATATCTCACACCATGTTTCTTCATGAAAAGATTTGTAAAAGATTTAATTTTGAAAAGCTGTTGCCGGTACTGAAAAGTTGAATATAACCAAGCTCCATGTTAAAATTTGAACTCTGCTCATATCTGACTTAGTTTAGATTTCATAAGAGAAGTGTTAGACTCAGATAACAACCAAAGTGAATACCGTAATGGGGATAAGCACTTTTTAAATATGTGCTATATCCCTGAAAGCATTTCACATGTAACATTGTGGCCTTCCTGTTCACTCTTCTCTGACAGAGATTGGAGACAAATTAACTGATGTGCATCTAAAAAGGGCAGCTTAGTTACATTTACAGCATCCTCCACATCGATATGTCTAAGAACAAATCAAGACTGATTCTCAGATACACTCAGTATTTGAAAGCCTAACAAAAACCCACAAAAAGTACAGGCACCTAGAACTTTTTTAAATGTCAATTTTTTAACTCTATGTTAGGAGAAAGGAGGTGGTTCCGTTAATTCACATTAATTAAGCAAGACAGCATTAAAAGTGCCTTGGGATCACTGAGATGGGGAAGGATAGCTCACACAGCTGAATGCTACAGTGGACAGGTGTGGGCAGGATTTAGAAAGGACAGGTCAGGGCAGTAGGGAGCAGATTTGGCCTTTTATGCCAGACAGCAGCAGGGATGTCTGGAGCTCTGCCTGGTCTGTAGAGACCATGAGATGTTGGAGTACAGGATCTTGAGAGAATGAAACAATGCAAATCAAGTAGTAGGATGATGACCCTGAACTTCAGGAATTCACTGGCTTAGGGATTAGGGGAAAACAGTGTATGTTGTTTATCTTGATTTCAGCAATGCCTTCATTGTTTTCTCCTGTAATATCCTCAATATACTGACTGATGAAAAATGGACTAGGTAAATGAGCACTGAGGTGATTGAAAACAGGCTGATGTTCTGGACTTGGGGTAGGTATAGTTGGGCTAGATGTTCTCTAGGGCCTTCCACCCTTGGTCTTTTTGTGACTGAGGACTTGTGTAAGTCAAACTGAGTTCTGGCTAGCTGCTTATGCTATTATTTTAAAATTGAGAGCTGTAGATACCAGGCAAATTGCTTAGATAGAATCCGGTTTGTCCTGTTGCCCAGTGCTATAAGACATGGCACCATTTCCAACCTACCTGTATGCATATTTCTTATCTTAATTTCTTGTTCATCTTAATAATTTAAAGGTATTCAAGTCATTCCTCTCTTTTACAACCTCAGTTGTAAAATAAAAGCCTGAAAATGCTAACTAAGGATGTTTGGAAATTCTGCACACTTAAACATGTGCACAACCCATAAAAATAGATAACACCTTGAGAGTTTAACTCAGTGAGTCAGATATTCCTTATATTGTTAACTCATTCTCCCTCAAAAATACTCTGGCTAGTCCTAAATCTCACTAACTCATAGAAGCCAGGGTAATATAATTCTTACAACTGCTGCAAAGTTGTCCT
This sequence comes from Buphagus erythrorhynchus, assembly GCA_013400855.1. Lineage (NCBI taxonomy): Eukaryota > Metazoa > Chordata > Aves > Passeriformes > Sturnidae > Buphagus > Buphagus erythrorhynchus. The sequence continues at coordinate 6,091 of VZTT01042952.1, read as the reverse complement.
TTAAAGTTTGTCTGCCAGATGATGTGTTACTCAGCTTGAATAAACCTGAGAGACTGATTCCGCAAGTGTTACGAAGTATTGATTCATTTCCTTTGAGTGTCTGGCTAAAGGGTGACTTGAGGAAAATGTAAAGTTTTGTTCTTAAATAAATATTGTATATAAATGGATCATGTCAGCAACACTCAGATTTCATGATTGCCTGGAGTGGGAACTGGATAATGAGACTTGTCAGCTCCACTGGATTTGTAGCAGGTATTGGTATAGAGCAGTTTTGAATGTTTCAGAAAAATCTGTGGACAGGCTCATGGACCAGTCTCAGTTACGCTCCGGGTCTGGTTGGATGAAATCAGCATAATAGTTCTTCAGAGGATCTTTTATTAGGTGTTACACGTTTCACTTAAATAAAATAAAAATTATTTTAGAAAAGGAATAGATCTTTCCATTAGGACTAGTAGTTATAGAAATGTTTTATGCTTAATTACAATTGAGTTTGGTTCCCGTAATCTCTTTTTTCCTTGAGGAAAAAATAAAAAGTACTTGCTTCCTCAGGTTTAATTTCACTATTTTTTGAGGTCTGATTGACAGCAATGCATGAAAAGAAAGATATAAAAGCAGTGCACACAGAAAGAAAGCAA
>VZTT01042950.1:1624-19278 GCA_013400855.1 Buphagus erythrorhynchus | reverse complement strand
TGAACCCAAGATCTTGAGAAAAAAGAAAAATATTCTGAAAAAAAAAACTACTCAATAATTTTGGAAACAAAAAATTTAAGGGGAAAAAAAAAAAAAGAAAAATCACCTCAGCTACACTGAAGTTCCTTTAGGTCCCACACAGATTTTAGCAAAGCCTTTGTTCAAAGGCTGAACCCAAGGCCTTGGTGACTCTGGATAAAATCCAAAATTCATCTTTTCATTTGGTGCCAAGTTTGGAAGTGTCAGTTCAGCAGAGCAGCCCCACAAAGCCACAAAAATCAATCTTTAGCAGTTCTCCAGCACCCTGCTACTGTTATTCTGCCCTTGGAAATCCAGCTGCAAGCAAAGGATCTGAAACCCCCTGCAGCCATTATTTAATTAGGCCTTGAAATCTGGACACAAAACCAGAATTTGGATTTTTGTCCCTGCACTGATGGTTCAGGGAAACGGGGATTTCATTGGAAACTTCCTTGGGGATGGAAATGCAGGGTTTTCAAAGAGAAAACTCACTGGCAAAAGTTTTAACTCCCCAAATCCTTCCCTCTCACCAGAGTTCAAGCACAGGTTGAAAAGTAACCTGAAGATGCTGAAGCAAAGATAGTTTTATTTATATAATATACATAATTTTTAAAGCAGGTTTCTTATTTTGAATCATCAATATAAGACATTTTGAAGGGGTTCAGTCCTAATTCTGTCTAAACAAACCCTCTGGGTTCAGCTGGGACTCAAAAATCAGATTTTAGTTCAACTCTACGTTTTATATAACTCAATGAGGCAAAAAGTATCTATATCTTTTTAAATTCCTGTTTTAGTAAGTGCATGGGAATAATTACAGACATGAGCAGAACTTTGGTCTCTTTCCCTGGAATTCTGTGTCTCCTCACTTGGAATTCTGTCTCCAGCTCTGAGCTTGCACATCATCTGTCCACAGCAGCACACATTACTTTACACACATAATTAAAATGTATTAATTACCCATTTTATCTGCAAGGAAGTAAAAGGCACTTCCAAAAACAATCCTCTTCCTCCAAAAGCTCACAGCCAGTGCTACAAAAACACACCCCAGCTCCCAGCACGAGCATCTCTCCAGTCAAACAATGACTCCTTTTTCTTTTCTTGAGTAAGTGAATTTAGAAAGGCTGAACTCTCTGAGCAGATGGACCTAATTCCCCTGGAGTGATTTCACAAAATTAATTTCTAGGGGGTGTTTGGAGTGATTTTCCCTCCCCCCCCAAATAAGAAGTGCCAGAAATCCGAATTGACACACAATTTAGCAGGCACAGAGTGTATCTGTTTAACAACTTAAAGGGGGGAAACAGTCATTGTTTCAGCTGTATCATATTTACTGGTGAAAAAGAGAATATGGTGAAGTAATTCACAGTATTTTGACTTAAAATGCACTGTTTGCAGAATGTTTTTCTTCTCAAATAGAATTTAATACCAGTACAATTCCAGGTTCTGCTGAGAATGGGAGTTAGCTTTTCTGTGAGACAGCAATCTTTAGTCAAAAACTCTGAATCGAAAACCTGAGGAAAAACACTACAAGATTTTTTAATTGTCAGGAATTTTTTTAACCTTAACCCTCAGAAAGGAGCACGTCCTGAGAAATACTGAACCCAAACCAATGCAGAAACTTTTAAAAGCATCCCAAAGGCAGGTGAAATTCATCCCCAAGGAGCACAAGTTAATGCCACAACGATTTCCAAACTAATTCTGTAAATTCGTGGAAAAGAAACCCAGAACAGGTTTGTAATGTCAGCACAAACCGATGTGAAAGGCTTGGGAAACAAGGAAATGCCATTTCGGAAAACAGAATTTAGTGCTATGCACATAAATAAATACGTGTCCAACTTTCAGCTCCTCAACATTAGAAACAAACCAAAGAAAATAAAGAAATTGGCCCAGAGAAAAGCAGTAAAATATCTCAGAGACCTGAAGGTTCTTTCCTGTGCAAGAGAGGTTGGGAATTTTAAGGATTCCTGGGACACACAGGCACAGCGGGGCTGCATTTGCTGCGCGGCGGCGCTGAATAAAAACATCTCACACTTGCCCCACTGAATCCTGCATCACAAGGCATTTCTCAGCCCTGCTGCTTTCTTTGTGCAGCATTTCCCCAGTGCAAGGGGACATTTGGGAGCTCTGGCAGCACAGCTGGTTCCTGCATCCCCCACTCTCAAATCCCAATTTCCACCGCGCCTCTCGCGCTCATCCCGAGCTGCAAAAACGCCCTGGCTCCAAAATCCACTCCAGGAACCTCCTGAGCAAGGAATGCACATCAAATCCACACCTGGAACTACCTGAGCAAGGAATCCACATCAAATCCACACCAGGAACCTCCTGAGCAAGGAATGCACATCAAATCCACATCAGGAACCTCCTGAGCAAGGAATGCACATCAAATCCACACCAGGAACTACCTGAGCAAGGAATGCACATCAAATCCACATCAGGAACCTCCTGAGCAAGGAATGCACATCAAATCCACATCAGGAACCTCCTGAGCAAGGAATGCACATCAAATCCACATCAGGAACCTCCTGAGCAAGGAATCCACATCAAATCCACATCAGTAACTACCTGAACAAGAAATGCACATCAAATCCACATCAGGAACTACCTGAGCAAGGAATCCACATCAAATCCACACCAGGAACCTCCTGAGCAAGGAGTGCACATCAAATCCACATCAGTAACTACCTGAACAAGAAATGCACATCAAATCCACATCAGGAACTACCTGAGCAAGGAATCCACATCAAATCCACATCAGGAACTACCTGAGCAAGGAATGCACATCAAATCCACATCAGGAACCTCGTGGGGCAGCTGAGGGTGCAGAGGATGAGAGAGCCAAGGGGGAAAACCATGGATAAAGAGTGGAATATTCATTAAATGGAGGCATTGAAACGACTGGAAAAGGCTCCCGGAACACTCAACTGTTCTGCATCGCTGCTGCAAATTAAGAAGAATTCCAAGAGGAGTTTGAGCAGCAGGAAGATGAGTTTGGAAGTGAAAGGTTTCATTGTAGAATTAAAAGCCACATCTAAGCACTGTCACTCAGTTTTATTTAGAAGTGACCAAACTCCTGATGCTGATGGCACGGAGATCTTCAGCACACCATGTCTGCTGACAGCTGAAGTGACTGACAGGAATATTAATCACAATCCATTCAAACCCAAATTAATCAACAAAAAGAACCCCCAAATTATTCGTTTTGGTCAATGCTGAGGCTATTAAAAACTGCTAATATGGATTTCACAGCCTGCCAGATGAATTTATTACCCCCGCAGCAAAAAACAGCTGGGAGAACTGACACCAAACCACAATTATTAAATATTAAAAAATAAATTCTTACCCCTTTCACGCTCTCCACTACCTCAGGGTGTGATGCAGGAGCTAAACTAAGTGTAAGGAGGATTCCTCACTCTAAAATGGCTCATCCTGAACATTCCCCCTGAAATGTGAGCACCCTCTTCACGGCAATTCTCTATCTGCTGCTTAAATTTTCAGGCTGCTCCTTCCAAATCCATATTTCTCCCAGCATTACTGAGCAGAGCTAAACATTGTCACTGAAATAAAGCAGACCCAGCTGGAAACGCAGCTCCCACACAACTGAGACTTTAAAGATTTCAACTTGCAGCGTTCAAAGCTGTTACACCAAGAGGACTCTCCCTGCAAAGTGGCTACAGGGGAAAATCTAAATTTCTAATCATTCCCCCGAAGAGAAAAAGACTAGAAAAATTACATCAAGTTGAATAGAAATATTTCATTCCTCCTTGATAGTAGGATTTTTTGCAGAAATATCCAAATCACACTTTTTCAAGGCCCACAGCCCCCGTGTTTGACAAGTATCAATATCAGATAAAATCACAAAGTTCAATCCATAGAAAAAAAGTCCCCTCTATCAGAAAAATCCACATAAAAATAATAAAAAACCAATTTATTTTTAACACATCTGTTTGACATCAAGAAAAGATAATTTCTCTTTTAAAATCCTTCAGCTTAGACACAGCAGTAAAACCCTGGTAGTAAATTAGAGAGTATTTTTACGTAAGTCCATGGATTTCACCAACATACTAAAACCCTATTTCCACCCACAAGGGTTTAAAAACTTTTATGCACAATATTAATAAACAGGCAAATCCTAACAGAGACCATGTATTCAGTAGGGTATTTCTGCAAATTTCCTTTCATCTATTAACTTCTGGCTGGGTTTGGGATCATTCTTCAAAATAAAAAATGGAGTTATCAATGAAGAATGTTACCCAGAGAATGAATTACTTCAGGGAAACATTTGTTATTTTCCCATTTCTTAACACTAAAAAGCATCCAACCTGCTCTCCTCTTTGGCAGGAATTCATTGAAGCTTTGCAAAAATCAGCTTTAATAGGGGTATTGCCAAGGGTTCCTTTTTTTTCCACGTAGGCTGTGGGATATTATTTCCCCCAAATAAAGGTTAACATGAAAAATCAGCTGTTTGTTAGATTTGGGGTTTAGTGATGGACTCAACTCCAGTGATCTCTTTTTCCAGGAGAATTCTGGAACTCGAATTCTCCCTTTTTTCCCTTGATGGGAAAGGATCTTCTTTGCCCAGCACAGGGAGAGGAGGGGAGCTGTGCTGGGATCCATCACCCCCAGATCTCATGGAATCATGGAATGCTCTGGCTGTGGCACCCCAAAGCTCAGCTCCTCCCAACCAGGACCAGCCTTAAACCACTGGTCCCAAACCATCTGCTTGTTATTAATTAACAGCAAATGTAATCACCTTCTCCAAGAGAAGGGCTGCAAGGACTGGGTTCTTCAATTAAGCCAAAATGAAGATTGTGTTTATTGCTTCTTTAGCACCAACCCCCACATTGTTTTTCCATCTAAATCAAGCCTGAATTTAAAAGAAAAACACAAAAAATACTGCTAAAAGCAAATTGCATGGAATTATTCGTGATTCAAACACAAGCATGGAAAATCATTTCTAAAAACAACTTTTCTAGAAACTTTACAGTTATTTTTGCCCTTCTTTTCCCCCCTTTTCCTCCTCGATATTTTTTTGGAAAACCTTATCTGATACACCTGGTGTGTCCAAGTGAGTGGGAGTGAGTCAAGGGCAGGAGGATGGGCTGGAATGTGCTGGGGGGTGAACTCTGTGCCCTGTGTGGATGCCAGCTTTGCTGCCAGCCTGGGTTTGCTCTGTCCCACTCCATGCTTTCCTTGGCATCCCCACAGGTGAAGCTTTGGCAGCCAAACTCCACCCGCCTGCAAAACCCTGAGCAGGCATTTGGATGGGAAAGAGAAAAGCTCTGAGTGCAGCTTTGGCTGGGATATTAAATTCAAAATCCTAAGAACCTCATAAAAGCCAAAAATAGCCTTATAAATATTTATAATTTATTCTTATTACATTTTATTTATTACTTCAGCAAGTCTGAAGCATGGAAAATTACACTGAAGCCATTGAGCTTAGTGTTGACTGAAAGGCTGTTCTTAACAGATAAACAAAAAGGCTCCTAAATAAATCCTGCAAAGCTCCCAGTCCAAGACAAACAGGATCATTCTGATTTTAGGATGCTCCTGCAGAGCATTGTTGGGTGCTTCCATTGTTTTATGGGGTAGAAATAAATCTCTGCTGATGGCTCGTGGTTAAAAGCTTGGGGCACTTCTGGGGAATCCACACATCCTAAAAACATCCTTGTCCAGACATGTAAAACCTGTGAAACCAACTTTTGATATTTTATATTCCTGCTGCAGCTCCTGGGCTGTGCCTTTGGTTTTTGCAGTGGCAGCAATGGTTTTGCTTGGCCCAAGGTGTGGCCATGACCTGGAGGTTGGGATTTGCTGGGTCTGCCTCTCTGCTGAGAAGCTGGAGCTGCTCATGGAATACCCTGAGCTGGAAGGGAATCACAGGGATCACTGAATCCAGCTCCTGGGCAATCCCAAAATTCCATCCTGTGCCTCAGGGCTCTGTCCACACACTCCTGGAGCTCTGGTGTGACACCATTCCCTGGGGAGCTGTTCCAGCTTCCCTGAGGGAAGAACACTTTCCTAAAATCCAACCAATCCCTCCCTGATACAGGTTATTCCTGACAACTGAGAGGCCAGAGCTGGAATACCAGGATGTTCTTTCCAGCACTGTTATTTCTAACGTGGAACCCAAACATAAATCCATGGAAGGAAGTTCTCTGCCACTTGGTCTTAATCCCATTAACACAAAAATTTCCCCTAAATTTACACTGGAATTTGAACTGTGGCCCAATTTTGCCCTCTGACACCTTCTTGCACCAGTAACTGTTCCAGGCTCTTCTTTATTCTCCTATCTGCAGTTCTTTGCCCACAGGCAATGTTATTAGCCATTAAAAATGAAGCTGCCTTTGAAGCTGCTGCAATGAAACACAAATTGGCCAACAAATGAATAAATGGGACTGGAGAAAACATCAAGCTCAGACTTTTGCTCCCAGTTCCATGTATTTAACCTCCATTCTTCAGGAAACCAGAGGCTGGGTACCAAATTGATTGTCTTTTTTCTGTGGATCACCTCCACTCTGACCTTTTTTTCTCTTAGCCTCCCCCTAACCCTGCAATCCAATAATGATAAAATTCCAGAGATATTCTGGAGATGATCAGGGCATTTAGTTGAAGTGCAGTGCTAGAGATATGACATTTAAAATTGGGCCTGGAGCTGGCTGGACAGTCTCTAATATAATAAAAATAGTCTTTTCTTTCCCACATTTTACTATCTGCCTTTGTTTATGCAACCATTCAGCAAACCCAGCTGGATCACAGGCATTGTCATCAAAGAAACATTCTAGGTCAGCCAGAAGTGGATGCCAATTGTCTAAAAATAAATAGAGGCTTTGTCACTGGAGTATAATTTTAAGGCCCCTGCAATGAATAATGGAAGAGAAAATCTTTCCAAACAAGTGGGACACACTGATTTCCAGCAGAAAGATTTCACAGTTATTGTAAGCTCCAGATAACCTCATTTTTAGTTGATTTCAATAGAAGTGATGCACAGGGAGCTCATGAGAAGGGTTGGGATGGGTTGGAAATCCTCGAGGAGGTGCAGAATTCCCTGGAAAAGGAGCCCAGCAGCACCCATCAGCCAGGCAGGGCTGAAATGCTCAGGGGGAACCAATTTCCTCCAGGTCACCAAGTGGCAGCAGTGGGATCAGATTTTACACTTCCCACCTCTTATCCTTGACAAAACACACAAATTATTTCCTCTGAGCTAAAAGGAGAGACAAGTTAAGCCCCCCTGGCTTTATCAGTGGAGCCTAATTGCTGAGGATCCTCAAGGAGCTGGAAGGAGCAGCTCCAGAAGCTCGGGATGTTGTAACAACGTGGCTCTGGAAATAAATTCATTTAAAGAAAACACTTAGCTGAATTCCTTCAGGAAAGTTTGTAAAAGCTGCTTCCTCAGTGGATAAATAGCAGAGTTTTCCAGCTGACTTTTGGCCAAGGCTCATCAGCAAAGACAGGATTTTGTCTCGAGTGCCTGACATGGAGGAGTGAAAGATAGTGTGGGGAAAATCATTGTAAACCTGGAAATCAAAGGGAATTCTTGCTCCATTTTCTTTGGTCTTTATGAATTCCTATAAAGGATATTTCCTGATTTTTTTCTATGCAGCTCCAGGTGCATAAAAATGGGATGGTGCAGGGAAGCCACTTCCAAGGTTTGCCTACAGTGGGGTTTGAATTGGGCAACCTGAGAGGCAAAAAAAAATGGGGGAGCCACAGGAAATTCCCACAAAAAATCCCATTTGTGCTTTGCTGGAACTCAGCTGGCACAGGACAACCTCCAGCTCTCCTTGCACTGCTGCATAAAATCCAGGGATAATCCTATGGAGTTAAAAACTGGTTCTGGACACTCTGAGAGAAAAAAACCCCACTCAAAATTGGAATTGAGGTGAACAATCTCCTGATAATTAACAGGGGCACATCACCAAACTCAAAGCATCAGGGAAGCCCAGAAATTTGGGACAGAGCAGCATCAAGGTCCTATCCAGAGTCAGAAATGCTATCATTTCAATTTTCTATAAAATACCAGTTTTGCCCTGCAATTCCTTCAAATTGAATTAATCCCACCTGGCAAAATGAATTCCAGGACAATGATCAGAGAATTATGGAATTGTTAAGACAAAAATCACCCAGCACCACTGACCCTGTGCCAAGTGCCACATCCGTGGTTTTTTTCCACAATTCCAGGGGAAATCCACCACTGCCCAAGGTTGCCCACAGAAGCTGCTTTAGAACTTTTTCCATATGGAAATTTTCCTAAAATCCAAACTAAACCCTCACTCCCTGCCATAGGCTGCACACTGTGTGGGTTCATGTTTTATAGGTACATTTTTAGACTGACTCCACTTTTAAACTGATAAAATATCACATATTAAGAAGCTCCACAGTACAGTAACAGCCTCAATTTTATTTTTTTTTCAGTGATTACTTTTGGTGGCTGTTCTCCCTCACACCACCAGTGAGGGGACTTTTTCTCAAGTTACACTTTGCAGTGGCAGCAGAAGCAATTTCTGGCTTCGTGACCATCACTCCATGGATTATATGGCATTAAGGAATGGGTTCCATCCCCAAGAACCATAAATCCAAGTCCTAAAACAACAAAGTGTGTCAGTATTTCTCTTAACAAATGGGAGTCACTAAATTGATCTTCACTGAACTGGTGAAAAATTCGTGGTTTTCACTTGTTCAGTGTTTTGAAATCATCAAGAGAAATCGTCCAAGCAATGACAGAGTGAGGAAGATGTGAGGGAATTTAATCCAGTGCTTCATGCAAAACCAGGGAATTACTGAGAGCTAGAAACCCTCTTACGTTTTTAACATCTGATGTTGCTGTGAAATATATTAAAAAGGATGTTCTATCTCTTCAGAAGGAAATCCAACCACTTCCTAACCCTCCATAAGCTGCTGAAATTGTTTAAAATCTAAAGCAAACTATCCCAGACACAAATAATTTTCTTTTCTAATTGGCTGGAACTTCACTGCTCCTTAAAAAAAAAAAAAACCTCCTCCAAGTACTCTAATTCCACAAATGTTACAACTCTGAAGTTTCAAAGCTTTCTCCAAGTGCTCACGGATAAAAATAGTCTGGAACAAAAAAAAAAAAAACCATTTCAACGAGGCAAGAAAGGAAAGGAAGAAAAGATTTTTTCGCACGTTTTTCTCATCAGGTCGGATCCTGGTTTTCTATTAAAGTTATTCCAAGAAAGGAATGATTCAGACTGAAATTGCTGAGAAATTTGTGGTATCTCCCATCCTCACCCTGCCCTCTCCAATGAAGCCACAGGATTGACAGGAACGTGGAGCCAGCGCTGCACCACAAACCCGCCTTTGTTTACCCTGTTGTGAAATCCTCCATCTCCCAGCACTTCTGGGCCTAATGAATAAAATCTGCTCCAGAGATTATGCCCAGGCTGTCAGAGAGACAATTCCTGACAAATATTGATGCACAAACACGGCCCTGGAGATGCAGGAGATAAAGGATGTCCCAGGCTCCTCGCGGAGCAATTCCCGGCGTTAATTGACACAGAACAAGGGGAAATATTTATCAGCAGCTTGATCTCATTAGTGGGGACAAATAAAAGCTGAAGGGCTCCAGAATTGTCATGTCCTCCTCCTGAGAGCTCAGAAGTGACAGGGTCACACAGGTGTGTGACCTCCAATCCTTCCTAGCCCAGCTATTAGGGCTGCAGGTTTCCGATTTTATACAGAAAGAAAACCTGACCTGATTGTTTGGGACCTAAAAAACTTTATATTTAACTTTATAGTGTTTTATTATATTTAACTTTATGTTTTATAAACTTGAATACTAGAAAACAACAAACAGCAAGCTGAACAGTTTGTGCTGAACAAAGCAGGAAAGATGGTACAGGGTGGCTTGATCCACGCACGAGGGCAAAATGGCAAAAAGCAAGTGTTGGGACACAGCAGGGGTGTTGATAAACTTGGAGGAGGGCAGGAATTAGGGCAGAGTTTAGGGAGGGGATTCAATAAAGAAAGGTGATTAGGAATATTAAAATTATTGCAGCAAAAAGGAACCAGTGATGACAAGGGAAGCAGAGAACCTTCTGGCAATAATCAACATACTGGAACTGGAGGGTCCTGGGGGTCATTTTTTACTCACCACTACTGCAAGGGTTTTCCCACAGCCTTAAGCCATGGTCATCTGCTCTCACACAGAACCTAATCCCAACACAGGTGGTTCTGCACAGCTGGCACAGCTGGATCTCCTGAATTTAAGGCTCAGCTCAAGGGGAAGGTGGAAGGAGCTGGGTCCTGTGTGGTGGATTTGTGTTCCCTCAGTGCTGACACCACTGCTGGAGCAAGGCTGGGCTGGGCTGTCCTTTCCAGCTGGCTCTGGGATGGAGGAAGCTTTTCCCAGCACCTTGCCCAGGCTCCAGCCCAGCTGCTCCAAGCCCTGAACATCATGTCCCAGTTCCAAGGCACAGCTCAGCAGCACTCCCAGCACATTTCAAACCCAGCATTAACACAGCGTGGAACAGTCACAGTGCATTTTGTGGTTATGTTGTTGCTGTTTTAGAAGGAAAAATGTTCTGTGCCACTGCTGGGGCCATGAGGGGAAAATGGGGCTCTGGGTCCCTAAAAATTCCTGACAGGAGGGGACAGCCAGGGGGTCGGGCTCTGCTCCAGGGAACAGGGACAGGAGCAGAGGGAACGGCCTCAGGCTGGACACCAGCAGGAATTTCCCCATGGAAAGGGTGCCAGAGGATAGGGTTAGGTGGGATTTTGGGAAGGAATTCCTCCCTGGGAGGGTGTCCAGAGAAGTTGTGGCTGCCCCTGGATCCTTGGAAGTGTCCCAGGCCAGGCTGGACAGAGCTTGGAGCACCCTGGGATGGTGGAAGGTGTCCCTGCCATGGCAGAGGTTGGACTGAGATGAACTTTAAAGTCCCTACCAACCAAACCATTCCACAAAACCCCTGGGTTTGTACCTTAAATAAAATCTTCAGGCATTCCCAGGCCTGCTGAGCTCACTCTGACACTGCAGAGCAGCAGAGCAGCTGCCTTGAGCCTCCTGCTGCAAGACCTGGAAGGATTTTCCACAAGATCCCAACTCTGTGGCAGCTCTGGAGGCCACGCTGGGTCTGGAGCTGGACAGGCTTTGCCTTTGTGGAGTTGGTTTTGATCAGGTTGTCATGGACTAAATTTAACTCTGCTCTTTGCTCCACTGAGCTCTTGGCAAAAGCTCCAGGAACAACATCTGCAAACATCCAGTGTCTCCCAGTTGTGTGTTTCACTGGGAGTCCTGGACCAGCAGTCAAAACAGCAACCTCCATATTCCACTGGGATTTCACCCATTTGCCTCTCCTTGGCAATTCCAGCTCATGGCCAGGGCTCAGCTGGATCTCCCACTGGAGCAGGAAACTTCTCCCAGGGCTGCAGGAGAGCCAAACCCTCCTCCTCCTTTTCACTGCACTGGTGTACAATTATTTTATACCAGCTCCACATCCCCGTTCCTGATTGCAAACCAATTCCACATCCCAGTTCCTGATTGTAAACCAATTCCACATCCCAGTTCCTGATTGCAAACCAATTCCACATCCCAGTTCCTGATTTTATATCAACTCCACATCCCAGTTCCTGATTGCAAACCAACTCCACATCCCAGTTCCTGAGCTCTGGTTCCTGATTACACTGAGGTAAAACACAAAAAGGCNCCGTATGGCAAGCCACCTCCACATCCCAGTTCCTGATTGCAAACCAATTCCACATCCCAGTTCCTGATTTTATATCAACTCCACATCCCAGTTCCTGATTGCAAACCAACTCCACATCCCAGTTCCTGAGCTCTGGTTCCTGATTACACTGAGGTAAAACACAAAAAGGCAGAAATTTTAAACCATTCTGGTCCTGTCTCAGTCCTGGGCCTTCCTGTGTTCCATTGCTTTGAGGGGAGCAGGGTGAAGAATTTGTGGATTTATAATTATCCCACGAGTTATCTTTATCCCTCGCATTCCTTGGCTGCTGGTCCAGACACAGGAATCTCTTCTGCATCTCTGCCCTGTCTAGGACAGCCCAGGAGTGGCAGCTGCACCTCCAGGGTGACCTTTCTGCACCTTCTGCTGAGCTTCTCCAAAGAGGCTCCAGATCCAGCCCGTGGATTTGCTGCCTTCCATGGAGATTTTTTTTTTCCTTGTCCCTTTTTTAAACTTTAAACTCAGGTTCTTTCCAAAGAGATTTCACACCTCTTTTGAATACATGGAAAATCAGTGCTGCTTCCTTCCTCCTCCCTGCTTTCATTCTTTGCTGTGCCCCAGGCTCACCCTGCTCCAAAATTCCCCTTTCCTTCTGCTTCCAGCCCTCTCCCTGTGTCCCAACCTGGACACCTTGGCCTGGAGCCCCCCAGCACCTCCTGCCTTGTCCATGGGGCCCTTCCCAGAGCACTGACCATCATTCCAGAGCATTATTTATCACCCCTCCCATCTGAGAGCACTTCCAAAATAGTGACAGCTCTGCTCAGGCTCAACAGAGATTTTTCTAACCCAACACTACAGATCCCAACAAACACGAATCCAGCCCAGAAATCCTTCTGGCAGCCCAAACTGTCCCCCTGGGCTGTCCCTTGGCCATGGCTGCTCTGTGTGAGCAAAACCAGCCTGCAAAACTCAACAGGGCTTGAGCTGAGCTCCAATGAGAATCCGACAAAACTGTCTGGTTTGAAGAGATTAAAACACAAATAAAAATATAATTGTGCCTCTCAGGGGATGTTGTTGTGACCCTCCCGTCCTCGTGAGGAGGAAGAGCTGCTGGATTCATCAAAATGAAATATTTCACAAATCTATTTCTGCTCAGCCCCAGCTCTCTGATCCACGTTGTGGCTCCAGGTCGTTTTTCCTGGAGTGTTTGGAATTCCTCCTCGAGCCCAGCAGCCTTCCAGCACCTAAAGGGCTCCAGGAGAGCTGGAGAGGGACTTGGACAAGGGGATGGAATGACAGGATGAGGGAAAATGGGTTTAAACGGGAAGAATGCAGGGATAGATGGGATATTGGGAAGAAATTCCTCCCTGGGAGGGTGGGGAGGGGTTGGGATGGAATTCCCAGAGAAGCTGTGGCTGTCCCTGGATCCCTGGAAGTGTCCAAGCACCCTGGCACAGTGGAAGGTGTCCCTGCTATGGCAGGGGTGGAAGGAGATGAATTTTAAGGTCCCTTCCAGCCCAAACCATTCCATGATTCTGGAGCTGCAGCCACAGTTTTATCCCTCACCCAGTGCTGTATTTTTATGGAAAAATCCCAGTGTTTTAAAGAGCATTTTGCTCCTGAGGCTCTTCCATGAGCTCGTTATCACAACCTCATCTCTTACTACAGAAACAATAAAAAAAAAACCCTTCAGAACTGAAAAGACACTTCTGGAATTTTGCTCAGTCCCAGGGATTTCTGTGATTTCAACCACTTCTAGCACCTCCTGCCTTAGAGGGTAAAAATGCATCTCCTGCTGTCCCAGATTCTCCTGGAATGCAGCTCCCCTTTCCTTGTCCCAATTTCCCAGTTACCTTTTTCTTTCAGAGTTAAAAGAAAATTAAAAAGTGGCTCAAGTGTATCCAAAGCTGCAATTCCTGCCCAGCCCTATTCCCTGGAGCTGGGCTCAATCCATTCTTGTTTCAACTTTCTCCTGTACCAAATTTTCACTCCAATGCATGTTTTACATCCTCTGCTCTCCCACTGAGCATATCCCACCTTGGACCACATGGAATTCAGCCATCCATCAGATCCTTGAGAACTCACACGTGCACATTTGGGCTAAGCTTTTTTTTTTTAAATTGTATTTCCTGTTCCTAGCTGGCTTCATAAGAAAAACCCAAAATCATCTTCACCCCGTGTATTTTGTCCCAAAAATTCAGCTTTTAAAAGTGCTGTCCCCCAAATATTGCACCTTGCTGGTGGAGGAGGGGGGGGGTTGGCACAATGCAGATTTTTCCTGAAATAAAGATTTTGGAGCTCTCACGTTGCTCCCAAGTGAAACTGTGGGAGAAGGATTGATTACAAAACATGGCAGGGCTGATGTAGGATGAAAAATCTGATATTGATGAGGAAAATGACCTCAAATAATTCAGTGGAAACGCCACCAGGACAGGAATGTCAAACCAGCACGTGGAAAATGAGAAGGAAAAATCCCAGTGGCATCCTGGTGTTCAGTGATCTCTTTCCAACGTGGTGATTTTTACATGAGGTCACCATGTGAGATCACATTTGTGGGGCTGTGCCAGAACCTTTGTGGGATAAAAGTTTTTTTTCCCTGCAATCACCACAGGGAGGAGTTGCCCAAAATCCCTGTGAATTTAGGAAAAGCTGTGAGGTCTTTGCAAGCTGTGCCCTAAAAGTGGCACCAGCAGATTCCAAACCCAGCATGGGCAGGAATTTGCAGCTGAAAGCAGCAGGAATTCCAGGGAGGAATTCCAGGAGGAATTCCAGGGAGGAAGGAGCCAGGCAGCCTTTGATGGGTAAAGAACACAGACCAACACTCAAAGATCCTTAAGGAGCCAAATTTTTCCTGGAGCAACTCAAGAAAAAAGATGCCAAAGACCCTCCTGAGGGAGAAACCAGGCCCTGATTAAACATATGGATGAATATTGTAAATAAAATGTAGGAGTGGAGAAAGTCTGAGCTTTGACCTAAAAAGAGCAGCTCAGAAAGGTCAAAGAATGGGATGAAAATGAAGGGTTTGTTTCAGCTCATTCCCAAGGCAGTTCTAGATAATCCTAAGAGCAGAAAATCAATTTTTTTACCTGGCTTTCCACAGGTGAACAACTCCAGCATCAAAATAATTCTAAACAACTTGAAAATTTGAATATAGAACAAAGGTACTCACACAGAATAAAATACTGGGGTCCCAAAAAATCTGGGCAAAACCAAAGAATTGGCTTCTGTCAACAGAAAAAACTCTGTCAGCTCTCAGACCCAGAGGCTCCTGTCAGCACTGAGTCCAACCCCAAAAATAAACCCTGGGTTTTTTAATCTGGAATTCACCCCCTAAATTCTCCTTTATCCATAAATATCTGTTTAATTTTTACATGTTTCCCATATTTCCTAATGGAGGGGGCATCATTTTTATTGATCATTGATAAAGGCTGGGCTGAACTCTGCTACTGATGGTTGGAGCTTAGAAAATGTGGTTTGTATTCCAAAATCTCCCAGCCAGAATCAGAATCAGAATTCTATTGCTGAGGAATGGGAATTCCTTGGAATTCCTTGGGATTCTGTGTTAACCTCGAGCTCATTTAATTCATTGTAAAGATTTGCTCAGTGAAACAAAATATTTCTGTTTCACTGGACCAGCACACACAAATATTCCCTCAAATTCTCCTTTTAATTCCATGCAGCACCTGCTTATTGGTCAGAAAAAACAATGGGAATTGCTGCTCCCAATTTTTTCCTCTCAAAGGAGCAATTCTCCCAATAATTCTCCTCTTTGCTACACACAGACCTTTGCACTGCCCAGAACTGCAGAGATGAGGGGAAAAACTGAATTTTAAAGCAATTTTCTCTAGGAATAGGTGATGAAATGGCAGAAGTGTTGGTGTTTTCCAGGGATTTTCATTCCAGCTGAGCAGGGCACACACCTGAGCCCACCTGCATCCCATCCCCTTGCAGGAAAATTGAACACAGAGCCCTGAACATGAGGCTGGAATGGCTCATTCCTGCCAGGATATTCCTGTCAGATCAGCCATAAAATGTAATGGAGCATGGAGCCAAACACATCCACCCGTGTTCCAGCAGCTGCTCCCAAACCTCTCCTCCTTTTTTAGGATGATTCTGAAGCCAACTGGATTTTTAATTGTTTTTTTAATGCTGAAAAGAATTTGTACTTTCATTTTTTTTCCCCTCGCTGAATATTTAATTCTGATCTGTTTGAGGTTGGATATTGAAAAATTAATATTTTTTTGGTGGTTTTGCTGCTTTATTTCCCTGCTTTTACTGCTTGTGAGGAGAAGTTGTGGATGTCCCATCCATGGAAAAATCTGGGATAATGCAAAGTGTCCCTGCCCATGGCATGGGTGGAATTCCTTCTTTAAATCCCTTCATCCCAAACCATTCCATGATTCCATGATATTGCAATTTTTTTCTCCCTGAAATAAATAACTTAATTTTTTTCCAAAGGAGGGGGAAAAAGGAAGTCTGGGAATTTTTGTAGCTTTTGCTTTTTGCACTCTGCTGGGTCGAAAAGAGCCCAGTGGTTTTTTTAGTTCATTCAAACATTTCTCACCAATTTCTGCTTTAATCATAATTACAGGCAAAAGGCAAACAGATGACAAATCCATTTATCATTTTAATAAAATGTTTGCCTTGACACAGAAAACACAATCCCTCACCAAATCAGCATTTGGAGTTCATCTGGCATTTGAATGAATTCAGAAAAAATTCCCAAGGAATGGCACTTCTTGTTCTGACACCAAGGTCTGGCTAATAAAGCCCAACCCAATGGCTCAAAAATGGGATTTTTAAAGTCCTTTTCATCGTCATCAGTGCTTGCAAATGTTTGGTTTAAGGGCTGATGGATGCCATGGATGCAGAATCATTGGGAAAATCAACTTCTGATTTGTGTTTTCCCATCTAAGCAAAACAGATTTAAAGAGATCTTATTCACTTCCAGGGAATAATTTAAATATCATTGATTTTCTTTATTAATTTACTTCCCTTTTTTACACTTATGCACTAATCCACAGTTAAGAGGATTTGAGTTTTTCATTATAGGAAATTCTGAAGAGATAAAAACATAGATTTCCCTGGAAATGTCAATAATTAAAGAAGTGAAAACGAGGAATGTCAAAATCTCAGTATTGACAAAGTCTGGGAAGTTGGATCCCACTGCTGTAATTCGATAATTTATAATTTATCTGAGATTTGAGGCTGAAAGGAAAACCCTTTCTATTTGATATCTCAGGCAGGGGAAAAAAAAAAAAAAACAACCTAACAATAAATACTTACAAAACAATCTGGCTCAGCCTGATTAATGGAACAGGAAATAAGATTAAAACTGTTAAAAGCATGGAATGTTCACTCTGGAAAGCCCTGGCTCTGGAGGGGTGTCATTCCTTTTTCATTATCCAACTGTCATCAGTGAGACCAAATTCTGCTCTTTAAAAGATCAGGGACAGAGGGTGAAAGAAATCAGCTTTGACAGCACACTCCAAATGGATTCCACTGGCTTCCCATTAGGAGGAACAAGGCATTACTCAACACATGGAAAACGAAAGGATTGTATTTATTCAATAAAACAACCCCAGCAAGACTTCAAAGAAAAGGCTCTAAATTAAATCTTCACGATGGAGCATCTCTAATGAAGACTTTTACAACTGAATACCTCGAAAATGTTCTGTACAATGGTATTTTCAAAAAGAACAGGAGGAAGTCACTCCTGGATGGTTTTAGTTGCTCATTTTTAGGTCAGTTATTCAGAATCCTGGATTTCCAGCATCCAGAATCCCAGATTTCCTCAGCTGCTACTTCTCTACTCCAAATAATGATATTTTCAAAAAGAACAGGAGGAAGTCACTCCTGGATGGTTTTAGTTGCTCATTTTTAGGTCAGTTATTCAGAATCCTGGATTTCCAGCATCCAGAATCCCAGATTTCCTCCACTACTTTTTTTCCCTACTCCAAATAATGCAAAAGGACCCAAATGAGGGGGCACCAAATT
>VZTT01042947.1:17695-30715 GCA_013400855.1 Buphagus erythrorhynchus | reverse complement strand
TAAAGTTTGATGTTTCTGTTCTCCATTCCTAAAAACAACAAAGCCTTCCTCAGTGGAATTTGAATTCCAAGTTAATGCAAGATTTTTACTTTAATTTAAAGGTGAAAAGCCAATACCCATCTCTCAAAACCTTCACCTGCCTGTGAACACTTCTGTGACTACCCTATTCCTCCAGTCAGTCCCAGCAGAAAAAAACCTGAACAACTGCTCTGTCAGCACCTAAAATGGAGAACAGAGTACTGAAAACAGAGGCTCAGCTCTACTGGATGGCAGGAACTGAATGAAACAGTGCGGTAGCCTGCTTTTCTTTCTCTGGAAACTGTGTAGCTGCTTCTCCCACTTCTTCCTTCGCAGGCTTTTTGCCTACCTTAGTGTGCATGTAAGCTGCACGCATACTCAGACACGCCTGAGGGCTGCAGACCCATCACGGATTTCTGATGACTACACACACTACACACACTGTACTGTTCGGGCACCTCAGCTTGGAAGGGACACATAAAGAATCACACCAAGTCCACCCCCCAAAAAAACAACGAGCCTGGGCAGTGTTCCCGCCCGGTTTCGAACCGGGGACCTTTCGCGTGTTAGGCGAACGTGATAACCACTACACTACGGGAACACGGCTTGGCAATACGGCAGGGCAGGCTCCCTGCTCTTCTGTTTGCTCCAAAAAGTGCAATGCACAACAGACGTTTTTATACACTTGAGGATAGAATATAAAAACCTCTTGTTTCAAATTACTAATACAGTTATGTGCTAAACGTTTGGAAACACTTCAAGTAAGACAAACTTGCTGTGATTTTTCAAATTAACCCAGTAAATTCACACGTTTGTTACACGCACCCCAATTTATTAAGAGACTTCTACTGAGTTATCAGCTTTCCATCAGAGAGACAGGAGAAGCATGGGACTAAAATAGAGATGCTGTAGCTGAAGGATACTATCTTGAGAGACACTACTGTAGGTTTGGTTGAATCTACCTAGGCTGTACTGGTAAGTTTAATTTTATTTTCTCCTAAAGGCTACATATAAATCTAAAAAATATGACATACAAAAGATCTCTATGTACTGTTTCTATTTGTTTATGCCATATAGAGTACATGCCACCTCTTACTGAATATGTAAGCAGCATTTTAGTATTTAGCAGTTAATTTAAATGTTGATTATGGCAAGATCCACAGAGCCAGCAGGTCTCAAACATCAAAATGTTTGGCTACTATTTTTTTTTCAGACTAGCTGAACAAAAGCATGCTACAAGGTAAGTATGAACATTACAGAGATATTCTTTCAATGAGTTTCATCCATTTATCATAAGGAAAATGCAGACCTGTGGAAAGCCTGCTGCTCTGGGGTTAGAAACACTGATTACATACACGCACCCTCAGATGATGCAAGTAAGATTTGAAGATTTGATCTGTTTTTTAAATAGAATGACTTACAGCAAGGTTCAGTTCATGGTCCTTTCATAATAGAGCTAAAGCTGGCAAGAAAGAAAGAGGAAGAGACAGCTATAGGAAAGCGCCAGTTTCAACAGCATGAAAACGATCAAGACCATTATTGAACTTCACTATAGAATCTTAATGCTGAGATAAAGACACAATAAACAGATGTTAGCAACACACTTAACATGTTCAGCAGTTCATATAATAAAATAGTTTAGAGTCTGCACAAACCATATACATTTTAACGTGTTTCAAGGCTCAAATTTTAAAATTCCTATTTCTAATTAGATCAACTCTCACAACTGGACTTCTGTTTTCAGGAGCATTTCCTTTCATCTCATATACTTAGCATATGCACAAAGCTGAATGAATGTCTCTTTAACAGGACTAAAAGGCAAATATTATATTTATTTTAACAGAATCCAGACCAAAACATATTTATGTGTTTA
Source organism: Buphagus erythrorhynchus (assembly GCA_013400855.1). Taxonomy (NCBI): domain Eukaryota; kingdom Metazoa; phylum Chordata; class Aves; order Passeriformes; family Sturnidae; genus Buphagus; species Buphagus erythrorhynchus. Next base: position 28,824 of record VZTT01042947.1, on the reverse strand, counting down.
TTTGCTTAAACACTAAAAATAATCAGGAACAGATTCCCCAGATATATCTTACTATTCCTTGCAGAACAGCAGAAGAACATAAACCAGAAACATCTTCTTTAATGTACCATATTAAGAGAAGTCAGTATTAGGCTATCTGCAAATGAGCATCATCTTCCCTTCTATGGCCTTTACAGTACAGAAAATCAGACACACAGGAGGACTTTACTACCTTTTTAATCTGAAGCANACTTTACTACCTTTTTAAGCTGAAGCACAGGAAGCCTTCTTGCTGGCAAAACACCTATTAATAATATATTCAGAAGTTTAATCCAGCATCCCACTTGTCCTCACAAACCCCCACATGCCTTTTTTTTTTTTCAGCAAGCCACAAGGAATGTAAGATGCCTGTCCCCAGTTTTCTCAATGCAATTTTTTAAGAGAGGCAAAATGTTAGCATGGCTTTTACTATCACACCAATAAGGCTTCTATGGTAATCTGAACTATCTGGTTTTGCTACTGTAATTTCAAGTCTAAATATTGTTCATACATTTCATTTATGATAAAGAAATTAATTTAAACATTGAAAAATTTAGCAGTGTGGAAATTACTTTATCTTATTGTGGCAGCTGATTCCCTCCATTCATCCTTACACTACCCGCCCTTGCTCAGCCCACGAAACATTCCTCTCTCAGCTTGAATTTCTAACACTAAAGTTCTCCAATTCTATACCCATCCCCTACCCCTACCACCAGAGTTGAAGACATTATGTGTAACAGCTTCCACTTTCCCATCTGTTCCTGAAAGACTCATTATAGAAAGCATGGGTTTTCTCTTCCTTAAGCTTTTACACTTGCTCTTTACCCTACCCTTTCACCTTCACAGTGCTAGCCTTGTATTTTAAACAAAAGCAAACAGGGTACTCTTGTAATCTTGTTACTACTTTTTTGATTTCTGATAAAGTTGTTTATTTTCCCAAGTATTTTTAATACTGTTCGTCTTTACATGCCTCTTAGGCATAGCTTATAAGTACTGTTTAGATAAATAAGTTTCAATCATTTTTCTCTTTTATGAATATTTTTTTTCAACTTTCTTATTTGGAAAAAATCTGAACTGGAAGCAGAGAGAACTTAAGTAGGCTAATTCTCCTGTGTCTAGTTTATTATATTCTACTTTTACAAACCTTCTAGTCCTGAGCAAATCCCTTTATCAGTATAATGAAACACAGATTATAAACTGCTGAGGACACCTACCTGAAAGTGAACTCTTGGACACTGTATAAGAGAGAGGTTAGTACCAATTTTTCTTACAATACTTCGAGATGAACCGTAAGGCTTGCTTGACCAAAGCACCTGCATGGGAGAAATAAAGAAGCCAGCTGTTAAGGGAACTGATTTTTGTATCATATTGTAATAGTTCTCCCTTATTTTTCCATACCATGCTTTTGCTAAATGTATTTAGTAATTCCTTTCATGCTAGAGTAGGATATCACGTTTATCCACTGAATTCTGCCCCTGTGAACTCCTTACATTCTATCCCCAAACGGGCACAAATACATTATACATCATCAGTACAATATAGCTAGGGCTGCTTAATGTCAAGACAGCCCTTGTATTAAGTCTAAAGTCAAAGCAATAAATCAGGTAATGCACAAGACTTCAGGTGCTGAAAGTATCTTCAAAAAAACAATATTCAAATTTTCAAGACAATAAAGAACCTACACTCAGTCAGACACCTATTTTTATAGGGTTTCAAGAAAAGCCACTCAATCATTAAAAATCCATAAAGTCACATAATTCTTCATATCTCAAAACATCTCTTTTCTTTTTTAATTAAGAGCTCTTCTAAAACAGGAATAGTGTCTACCATTCTTAATGAAAATAAATATTAGCTACAATAAATATGAAAATGTAACTGTGAAATTAAAGAGCAAAGGAAAGTAAAAAGGAGAAAATAAGATGAAATTTTTGTAAGGAAAGAATTTTGTCCCCGGCCCCAAAAAATAGATTCACCTAGAGAAAGCTGCTCTTAGCAGCTCAACACATCAGGTTTCATTATAACTGTTTCTACTGCAATTTACAGTCCTCTATGTTGTTGCAACAGGGATTGAATTTGCTTCTTTTTGTTGTATTTAGTATTTACAACAGTCTTATGAAAGGAAATAAAATAGGAGCTTAATCCTAGCAGAATACGACAAAATGAGCCAGAACAGAAGCAAACACCCTGGAGAGAAGTAGCAAAGATTTCAGCACAGGCAAAGGCAATAAAAATAATGCAAACAAGAAAAAGAATAATGAGAAGACTAACACAGGGTACGTTGTTAGTAAACAATAAGAACATTGTATGGTAATTTTAAAAACTCGGTCAGTGTTTAATTATGGCTGTAAATATTAATTTACTAGTCAGACCTTAGTTTTGAAAAGATGGCAACTTCAAGCAAACTTGACATCCTGGTAGAAGGTTACCCAACAAAGAAAACAGGAAAAATCCAGACTATTCTGGATCAGCAATGGCAATATTGCCTGTATGATGACTGTAGTGGTGCTGTGGGAGTTGCATAACACACAGCTGAATATTTTGATATACTAAGCAAAGATCCCTACTTGTAGATGTTGAAGGTTCTATTAAAAAGGAAAATTTATGTAGCATGGTATTGATCCCCAGATTATTTCACAAACTTCACACAAATATTTTGCCTATTTCTAATTTCTATCCTTCCTTCCTCCGGCTTTATCGGAATGTAAAAATTTTGACAAAATAAATGTGTACTGCACATATGCTATGCTACATCCTCACAACAGAGCTGCAAATTTGCCATGAGTCCACTCAGGTCTCTTTTGTTTCCATTCTATAAAAAATACATTCTCTTGCTTAATACACTGCTAAACTGAACACAAATTTTTCAGTGCAGAGCAGTCTATTGATGCTGCATTTTGGTTGCCTCAACAAAGACCTCACATTTGTGCCTATCACCTTACTGTTTGTTTACATGTCTGAGCAAACAGCAGGCAGATCAATGGCCTTCAAGAACAAGTCACTGACAAACAGTATCACAGTAATACAGTCTCATTATTCACAACTGATTCTGATTAAAGCAGAACTGCTGGCAAGAGACTCAAAGTGATGGGGTATTTGAACAAATAATGCCAGTCAAAGGAAGGCTTAATTAGTGGTAGAAGTGCTTCCACAACAGCAAGTGAGTCTAGACTACATGCTCTATTACCAACACATTTGTGCAATACATTTTAAACAAGCAGCAAAACTTGTTTAGATACTGCTCAGACCACAGACAAGTTGTTGACTAGTACTCAAAAATATCTGGTTTCCAAATGCCCTTGAGGCTCTTCAGCAACAGTGGCTTGGTGCACCAAAATGCTGAATGACTCAGTTTTGCAATACAAGATATGCCAGGACATTATTTTCAGAAAACTTCATGCAAACTGTGCCACAAGGGATGCAAATAAAGTCAGTTCCCTGCTCAGCTGAGCTGAGGTCTCAGCATTGCTCTAACCAAGTTCAGACAACTTCTTGTTGACTTGAAGCACTGGCTGAGCAAGTCTGCAAAATGCCATTTAATCATACACTCCTATTGCATCAGTGTTTTGCTGCTGTCCAGAACAGCTGACATTTGGAAATGTAACTGCATTGTCATAAGCTTGATACAAGCAGAGAATGGGGAGAAACAGATTAAAAACTTGTTCCTCTCCCTATTTAGGCTAAAATTGCTGAATTACCAGTGTCATAATGCAACATTCTTAAACTTTGAATTTTCAAAGTTACATGGATCCTCGGATCAAAATTCAAATAAAATCCTAAAATGCAGATTCTTGTTGTCAATTTTAATTTACACCGTAAAGACAATTTGCTCTCCACAGATTCCCAGGACTGATAAAAAGTTCTACCACAATAATACTGACTAAATACTGCCCACAGCTGTTAAGGATTTCTCCATTCTTAAAACATTATAATATTTCAAAAACTAACAGGGATTACTGCACTGAGGTCATTTGTACTCAAACATTTGTACTCAAAATAGCTTCCTAAAGGTCCCAGTGACAGAGCAGTTGATGTGTAGCAGCTCTCTGTCTCTCTCTGCTACGCATTCAAAGAAAACTCTATATAGTCTCTTCCAAGAGGACAGCTATGCAGGCCTATTCCTCTGTTTACACAGTAAAGTTACACCTCCAGAAGAGGTAACTATAGCATAGAAGAGGTAACTGTAGCACAATTATAATAATCTCAGTTTCATGGGGCTTTTTGTATCTCCAAGGTAAGAAGAAGAAATAAAATTCCTTTTTATCACTGTTAAAAATAAGATTAAATTCTCCTTCACCTTCAAAACACACAAGGAAGTCCAGCATGAAAAGCAGTGTTTACAAAGTAAACAGTTTATTAGAACAAGAAGGAACTGCATAGTACTTTTAACACATTTATTACTCAATATTTCAGTGCTCAAATCATAAACCTTATGACTTTTCAACAATGCGGAATCATCCCAGTATTGAGTATACCTCAAGTGTTCTTCTAGGTAAGTACAAACTAAAAAACATGAAATATCTTATTTTCTGAAAACATAAAGGAACTTTGAAACACTTACTGATTCCATGGTCAATCCAATTTGCTCAAAAGCCATCCTAATTAAGTGCCTGAGCCAGCAAATCATCAGGACTGGAAAAGGCCTTTCTGAACTTGGATTTAAGCCTTCCAAACTTACAAGGCTGCCAAGGTTCCATAGTAGTTCTGAAATGAGACACATAAGAATTTTAGAGGCATGATGTGGAACATGTATAGAAGTAAACTGCTACATTCCTTAAAAAACAAGCTTTAGATACAAGACATATTAGATGACATCAGTACCTTGTACTGCAAAGCAAAGGCATTCAGAAGACATCTGCTTAATACAGGTAACAATGCCTTTTTAGTAGTGTCATTTTTAGAGAATCACAGAATTGTGTGAGTTGGAAGGGAGCTTAAAAGTTATCCAGTTCCAATCCTCCTGCCATCTGCAGGGACATCATCCACTAGATCAGGCTGCACAGGGCCCCATCCAGCCTGGCAATGAAAACCTCCAGAAATGCAGAAATGGGGCATCCACAATTTGTCTGGGCAACCTGCTTCTGTGCATCAGGACCCTCGTGGTGGTATGCATCTAACCCAAACCTATCCTCTCTCAGCTTAAAGCCATTGCCCCTTGTCCCATCACTACATGCCCTTGCAAAAAGTCCCTCTCCAGCTCTCTTGTAGTTCCCTTCAGGTACTGGAAAGAAATCCAAGCTGTTGTAAAGTTAACAATTAGAAAGTTGAGGAAATGACTGCTCACTTGAGCTTGGACAGATGATGGCATTCAACAACTCCAAGTGAGCATCAAGCCCTATGGAATGCCTGCAGATGGGGACTAGCACTAGGATTGAAGTGCCATACCCATATCTAAAACTCATTTCTATGCAGGAACAGACTGCAGAAAGCTGATCACCTCTCTTGATTCACATTCTCTGACAGCTTTGTTCCTCCTTCCTTTTTCCTATAACTAAGAAGAGAAAGGAAACATGGAAAAATGACTAACACAGGAAAATGACACAAAATACTGTAGATGCAGGACATGAAAATATTCAAGCAGTTTATAATTAGACAGATTGCAAATTTTGCCTATTTACATACACTTCCATGCAGTTGACTCAAGATGGTTTTACTGCTCCTCTAGTGAAAATAGTGTACTTTTTCTTTAACTGTGTTCTACACCAGTCATAACCTGGACACCGCTGAGAAGTGTATGCCACCAAAACCAGAAAAGGAGCCACAGATTCAGGTTTAGTTCCTTTTGTGTATCAAGCTGGACACAACCCTGTTGATCCACTGTGAACACTGTACTTCTGTATGAATAACAATGTTCATGAAGTCACTTCATATACAGACAGGGATGACTAAGGCAATGCAGCAGCAAGGAACTGGTACTTGGGAAGTTTGAAAGTCAGGAGATGGAAAAGCTCTGCTGTTTGGAAGTGCCCACAAGCCCTACAATTAAACCATCACTGTTTCCATTAAATATTTTTCAACGGTTATCAGTTCCTTAGTAATAACGTACTTCTTGTGGAAACTTGGCAGAAACAGTACAATCTTACAGCTATCTTTTTTTAGACAGGCTTAAAAAAAAGTTGATAGTAGTTTCTCATCATCACAGGATCTTCTTTTGTTTGTGACTAAGCTCGGAAGAAACTATTAATCTACACCAGGAGTTTAGAATGAAAACTGCAACTGTTATAAGAAAAACAATAGGGAAAAATAATGGGCTAGCTACCAAACAGCCATGAATACAAGCTACATTCATTCATAATACATAAATAAGTCATGGAGTTCTTTATGGAATGCTTGAGAAGTCTATTAGAGAAACATTACCATCTACCTGATCTATTATTCCTTTAGGCATCTGTTATTCTTCCCTTACACAACCTACTGTATGGGTCTTGGCTCTCATTGCATGTGTTGTGTTCTTAAAACAGGAAGAACACAATGCCTCACATTGGATTTGTCACCCTATCTGGCACTGTAGCATGCAGTGACATAAAAGAGAGAGGAATGCTCCTTTAAAAGGGGAAACTTGTTCCAAAGGTGTGATTACACGATATACTCCACCTCATTCCAAAGTCCAGACTTGTTCAACAAGCAGTGTGGAAATCAAAGGGAGAAAAATGAAAGCTGTATTAAGACAAATTCAAACAAAAGAGAAAAAGGTAGAGTATTGCTGAGCAACTGCAAAGACAGGGCTGGCTGAGAAAGGCAAGTGATAGGACTAAAAGGAATGACTGTATCCCGATAAATTTGGTCTCTCAGCCAGCACATACGTTTAAAAGAAGTCAGTCATGTTTTCTTTCAGGCAGAGAAGAAAATGCATGATTTTGCTTCTGATCAAATGAGAGGCCTGAGTCTAACGACAAGGACAATTTGGACTGAAGTGAAAAGTGAGTGTTAGAACTTCCTCCAGAGAAATCAGAGCAGGTCTAGAAATTTCATTTCCATGAATTTAAGAAACTTAAAGGCAAACAGGTAAAAGAACAACACAAAAACTGACAAGATAACCAATTAAAAGCACAAAACCAGACGTAGAAAAAAGGTAGCACAACATGAGGATGATAGAATAGTATAAATATGAAGTAGTAAGCTAAAAAGGCAAGCTACAAAATGGGTTCCATATTATAAGCATAAAAAAGTCCTACACATATTAGCAGTAAGAGACAAGAGAGATAACCATGATGTAAGAGGAAAGAAAGCAGTGAGTGATGTGGATAGTCAGTATGTATTCAGTGTTTTCACCTGACAATGGCAGATAAAACAGACAGATGTTAGCATGGATTACAGACAATGCTGACAAGTTACAAGCATCCAGGACAATGGTATCTAGTGAACTTCACCTTGCAAAGTTCAGAAACTTGTCAAAGCAATTTTTGAAATATTGATAATTAATTTCAGAAACTTGTTCAATGGGATTCAAAAAAACCCAGGAATAAATGAAGGAGCATGATGACACAAAGCATTGGAAATAGTCCAAAACACTTATCCTGCCCTAAAATATTAAGGTGACCCTTTATAATTCCAGGTTCCAAGACTTTGATGACTGAACACAAACGAGCATTCATTCAACCAAACTACTTCAGTAAAATGAGTATTTATAGTTCACTTTGTAAGTCACCATTTCCTCTGTAGCCAAAATACTTAAAGTACCTGAGACTGAGCTCATCAACGCCTTGCTCTTGTCAATGACCTGTCTGTATTTGCAGAAGAAAGTGACTGAAATCAGTCTGTAAGAGAGCAGAATACTGCCCAGTTCCTGGATTAGCTTCCTTAGTTTGTGGCACTAAGGAAAACCACCATGTTTGAACAACCTCCAGCTAATCTGTTATCTAAAAGAAAAATGCTTCTAAGTATATCAGATTGATATTTTTATATGATTATGAGTTTACAGAACTATCTCCAGGCAAACTTCATACTTATTTCTTTCAGACTACGTTGCACTATACCTTTCTTCACAAAACTCAGCTATTTCATAATTGGTTTATGTGCCAAGAACAGACAGGGTTCATTCCAAAAGAAACTGCTGGACAGCAAGAATGAAAGCATTAGCAAATTCTTCTCTCATGTTCTGTATACAAGCCATTTTCAGAAGCACGAGTTAAATGTTTATTGCTTTTAGTAAACAGAATAATACCTCTTTTAAAATATGTTTGTGGTATTTATCCTCTGTCTTCTTGGTGCTACCAACAGTACAAATAGTTCAATTCTCAAAAATTTCCAAAACTCAGTTACTACAATGAAGAGCCCTGAGTGATAGCAAAGTTGCCATAGAAAATGGTCCTTCTGCTCTGCCTCAGCAAAATTATTACAAGGATGAGCAGCAGCCACAGCCAAGATTACCGAGATGTCCGAAGAGCAGTAACATAAAGAATTACATTTCACTGCATAAAGCATGAAGGGGTTGGAATTGCATGGGTTCATTTAAATGAAACCCAGAAATCAGCAATGTTTACTGATATGGAAATATGAAGGAATTCCTTGGTTTAGAAATGAGGAGGTCTACATTTCCAAGCCCCCTGGAGCTTATTTGCCCCTACTTTTCCCAACCACTTTTGCAGGCTCTGCTCAGTACTCTCGTATCAAATATCAAGTCTACAAAGCTGAGAGATAATACCACTTATAAATTACAAGGAGTTCATTAAATAAATATAAAAGCTCTGGAGTCTGTACACATAAGGCATAATATCCAGTAATTATGAACAGAAGTCCTTTGCCAGGCTTTCTAGTGATTCCTACGCATGAAAGATTAAAAGAAAGAGAAATCAGATGCAACTGCTTTCAAATTGAAATTCTTCTATGAGTTTTTGCAATGTTATATTTATCCAGGTCCCTTTCAGAGGATGAGTCCTTGCTCTTTAAAAGAAATATGATATTCATATTTTTTTACTGAAGGTTTATCTCATTCACTTAAGATCCATACAAATGTAAAAGAGAATGACTTAATGGGATTGATGGAGCAGATTAGCCTTAACAAAAAATAAATAAAGGCTGGAAATCTGAAAAATGAAAGGTGTAGTCTTTAAATTGAAAAGGCATAACATTAAGAAGTATAACATTTTCAAAGAGGCATGGGTTCAAAGGAATACCAAGCATATAAAAATCAAATACAAAAAGACCAGGCTCCTCCTTATTTTAGCAAGAACTAGGGCAAGCATATCTCTTCGGTCTTTTAGACTGCCACATGACCCAAGTTCATCTAATAAAATTACATCCACAAGGAAACATTTAAAAAGTAATAAAGGAAGATAAAGTAAAAAAAAAACCAAACAAACAAAAAAACAAACAAAAAAAACAAAAAAAACCCCTCAATTATCACAATAGCTAAGCAGGCAGGAAGAATCATCTGATCAAGGACCATACTCTGTCCCAAACTGACACAGACCAGCTATAGGTAAATATGCGTTTGGCAGAGGTCATATAGTCAGAAACAGAAGTCTGTTTTTTGGTGTGGATGCTACAAATAATGAAGCACCTCACTACTAATAGAAACCCTGTTTGGAAAGATATGAAGAGAGAGATAAAAGGCAGGCATACTACCTGGACACTCCTAATACTACAGGGACAAACTTAAGCTAGTAATGGTATGAAATTTAAAGCAGGAACTGAAAATCATATACACTTGCAACAGAAGTTGCTAAAGCTTCCTTAAAAATATAGCCTCATCATATTTACCTGAACGTGTAAAACCATATTAATCAGATTTCATTCATGCTATCCTATCTTGTAAACTAAGGTCAGAGAAAAAAAAAACATGTTTCAGCACTAGTTTAATCAAAAGCCTTTGCTCAGCAATGATTATACCTGCACAGTGCACTATGATGCCACTGAGAGGTAATGAAACCCTTTAACACCTAAAGACCACAAGGTATTATATGTTAAGAGACACAACCAAACACTTACACTTCCCTGCCAGCCAGCCAGACCTCCCTACCACCTGCTGTGAATGTCACTCTTTCTGCTACAGCTTTGAGAGACAACAGCAGGTAAGTCTTATAAACAAAAAGGTGTTTGTCTGAAAAAGCATTTAAAATAATTTCCCCCCAGATATCTCTCTGTGTAATAATGTCAAGTTCCTACACACAGTAATCATATTTTAGCTAGTGACCCCTACGAAGCATATTATTTACATTCAGCAACAAGTAACCAGAACTTTTAGACCTGATGTGCAGATAACTCAGCTGCCTCATTTTTATCACCTAGGTAAAAGCCAGTAGGGATCAGATCACATAATTCCTATTCATTTAGTTTTTGTAACCTTGCCTTCACAAGAGCTGCAGAGCACTTTTGAGAACAGCATTTTATTATTAATGAAGTACTGCTGACCCTGTCAGGCAGAGATCAATGCACTACGATTGATTTCAGCATTCAAACTCTACTCACCCTCAATATCTGGAATTTCAACAAAATGAACAAAACATTTCGTTGAACAAAATGAAAATATGCACCCAGCAAGTTATTTATTTATGATCACTACAGAAGAACCTGAGCACAGCAGCAGTATCACTAAAGGTGCACAAAGCAAGCAGTGTAAGTTTACAGGAAAGAGAAATAAAACCACCATGCCCCCCAGGGCTCATTTTTCCTCTTATACACCAACTGTCTATTTTAAAGCCTCCTTAAAAAACTGCCCTCAAATTCCTCCATATTATCTCCACATGATTTGTATTTACATTATTTCCCGTGACCTGTCACCTTCTCATCACAGCAGTTCCCCTGCAGGAACAAAAGCTTCGGCCCAGCACCCCCAGGCGCTTCCAAGGTCCTGCCCGGCACCTGCCCTGCCCGGGACAGGCCCGAGAAAGGGGACGGCCCTTCCCGGGAAGAGGGGGGCCGCCTCGAGCGGCCTGTACGTGGCTTCAGGCAAGCTTCCCCCGCCTCACCGCGCCTCACCCGGGATCGGCCGCGCCAAGAGGGGCTGCCCAGGAGGAAGGAAGGGGCTGCCCGGGGGAAGGGGAACACCGCGGCGGCCACCGCCGCCTACCACCCCTGCCTCGCCTCCCCTCGCCTCACCCGCCGCCGCGGCCGCCGCGCTGCCTCACCCGCTGCTCGCGCGGCCGCTCGCGACCCTGCCCCAGCAGCCAATC
>VZTT01042947.1:6378-17478 GCA_013400855.1 Buphagus erythrorhynchus | reverse complement strand
GCGGGACGTGGCGCGCGCTGCGGGGGTGAGGCGCTACCCGGCAGGCGCCGAGCGGGCAGCGGGCGGGGGCGACGCCCCGCCCCCCGAGCGGTCACGTGAGCGGGACCCGCCAATAGGGGCGGGACGCCGGCCGGGCAGCCGGGATGGGGAGTTTCGGTCCGGGTGGTGGAGCTGTGTGGGAATCGGACTGGTCTCCCTGGCAGCTAGCGAACAGGATAAAGGACACAGCTTCAGGCTGTGTGGGGCGGCTTCAGGTTGGAGATCAGGAGGAATTCGTTCACAAAACGGGTGTTTAAACGTTGGAATGGGCTGCCCTGGGAGGTGGTGAAGTCACCATCTCCAGAGGTGTTTAAGGAAGGCTGGATGTTGCACTCTGGTCTAGATGCAGAGGTGGTGTTCAGTCACGGGTTGGACTCCATGACCTCAGAGGTCTTTCCCAGCCTCCCTGATTCCGTGATTCTGAGGCGGTGGGGAACGGCAGCGGCCTTCCCTTGTCACCGCCGGGCCAGCACTGCCATGCTCGCCTGCAGCCGCCTTCGTGCAAATACTATTCGAAATAATGTGCGAAGGTGACGTGGAGGAACGAGGAAACGAAAAACCTTTGCGACTTGGAAGAGATGGGGACCCTAACGATCGTAAAGGATCAAGATGTTGAACCTGGTGCTGTTAGAGGTTTTTTCCGGCCTTAACGATACTTTGATTCTATATTGAACCAAATTTAATTGTCGGTCTCTCATGGGGTGGGGAATACCAACTTCGGATTTCGAACCAGGAGATGGGCACTCTCTGTCCATACAGCATTAGGTGTGGTTCACACTAGATTGTTTTACAGTACGCGCTACACTTTATTTGAGTAGTAAATTCAACTTCTGGTGATAACCGTCGTTAGAGTTAAAAAAAAAAAAATCCAAAACAAATGGAGCTGCGCGAGGGGCGTGTTTCTGGACTACAGCCCTCGGACTACATCTCCCGGCCTGCACCGCGCCCCTCCCGGGAACAAGGAACTCCATGATTGGGGGAGAGCCACGCTCGGTACGCGCCAATCGCGCTGCGCGGTGTTGCGCGGTGCCGGGTCAGAGCGGGCTGCTGTGGGTGGTGCGGTCGCTCTCGTCCCGGTGCTCTTCCCGCGGTTCTTCCCGAGCCTCATCCCGTGCTCCTCCCGCCGCTCTCCGCTGGCCGCCCCGCCCCGCGGGACATGGGGGCGCGGGGCTGAGCTACTAGCCCGCCCAGGGACGGTTTCTGCGACGGTACGGCCCTACCAGGGTGGGGAACAGGCCGCGCCGGTAAGGGCCGTGAGGGGGCGGCGTGTGCGGCCCAGAGTCCCCCTGCTTTCCAAATACATCCCGGAGCTCCTGTTGCTCGGTGGCTGCGGGGCTGAGTCTCCGCCAGCCGCAGGGCCTGGGAACTGAGTTCTGGGGCCTGGTCCCAGCCGGGCTGAGGCCTTGGCCGCCTAGGGAGGACTGGCAGCGGAGCTGTGGAGGTTTCTCTCCAGGGCCCCGGCGAGAGCACAGAGCGGAGGGGGAGAGCGGCAGAGAGATCGGGCTGCGGTGCCTGGGTCAGGCTTTGATGTCAAACCTACGAAGAGGAGGCAGGATCAGGCACATGGCTCGCTGCTCTGCCAGACTCCTGAATTCCAGATATCTTATAAGACCACCTAATTTTTTTAATTAAAAACCTCTGGGAAGAGGGCGGTGGTGCGAGTTTTGATGGAATTGATTGTTGCAGGTCATGGAACAGGGTGAGGATTTCAGAGTTGTCTCCAGAGTTGAGGCTTAGGAGAGATGGAGAAGGGTCTGGGGATAACAGAATCAAGTAATGTTTTGGGTTGGAAGGGACCTTGAAGAGCATGTAGGTCTAATCCCCCTACCCTGAGCACGGACACCTTCCACCAGACCAGGCTTTTCAGAGCTCCATCCAAGCTGGCCCCGAACACTTCNGGGGAGTTTCGGTCCGGGTGGTGGAGCTGTGTGGGAATCGGACTGGTCTCCCTGGCAGCTAGCGAACAGGATAAAGGACACAGCTTCAGGCTGTGTGGGGCGGCTTCAGGTTGGAGATCAGGAGGAATTCGTTCACAAAACGGGTGTTTAAACGTTGGAATGGGCTGCCCTGGGAGGTGGTGAAGTCACCATCTCCAGAGGTGTTTAAGGAAGGCTGGATGTTGCACTCTGGTCTAGATGACGAGGTGGTGTTCAGTCACGGGTTGGACTCCATGACCTCAGAGGTCTTTCCCAGCCTCCCTGATTCCGTGATTCTGAGGCGGTGGGGAACGGCAGCGGCCTTCCCTTGTCACCGCCGGGCCAGCACTGCCATGCTCGCCTGCAGCCGCCTTCGTGCAAATACTATTCGAAATAATGTGCGAAGGTGACGTGGAGGAACGAGGAAACGAAAAACCTTTGCGACTTGGAAGAGATGGGGACCCTAACGATCGTAAAGGATCAAGATGTTGAACCTGGTGCTGTTAGAGGTTTTTTCCGGCCTTAACGATACTTTGATTCTATATTGAACCAAATTTAATTGTCGGTCTCTCATGGGGTGGGGAATACCAACTTCGGATTTCGAACCAGGAGATGGGCACTCTCTGTCCATACAGCATTAGGTGTGGTTCACACTAGATTGTTTTACAGTACGCGCTACACTTTATTTGAGTAGTAAATTCAACTTCTGGTGATAACCGTCGTTAGAGTTAAAAAAAAAAAAATCCAAAACAAATGGAGCTGCGCGAGGGGCGTGTTTCTGGACTACAGCCCTCGGACTACATCTCCCGGCCTGCACCGCGCCCCTCCCGGGAACAAGGAACTCCATGATTGGGGGAGAGCCACGCTCGGTACGCGCCAATCGCGCTGCGCGGTGTTGCGCGGTGCCGGGTCAGAGCGGGCTGCTGTGGGTGGTGCGGTCGCTCTCGTCCCGGTGCTCTTCCCGCGGTTCTTCCCGAGCCTCATCCCGTGCTCCTCCCGCCGCTCTCCGCTGGCCGCCCCGCCCCGCGGGACATGGGGGCGCGGGGCTGAGCTACTAGCCCGCCCAGGGACGGTTTCTGCGACGGTACGGCCCTACCAGGGTGGGGAACAGGCCGCGCCGGTAAGGGCCGTGAGGGGGCGGCGTGTGCGGCCCAGAGTCCCCCTGCTTTCCAAATACATCCCGGAGCTCCTGTTGCTCGGTGGCTGCGGGGCTGAGTCTCCGCCAGCCGCAGGGCCTGGGAACTGAGTTCTGGGGCCTGGTCCCAGCCGGGCTGAGGCCTTGGCCGCCTAGGGAGGACTGGCAGCGGAGCTGTGGAGGTTTCTCTCCAGGGCCCCGGCGAGAGCACAGAGCGGAGGGGGAGAGCGGCAGAGAGATCGGGCTGCGGTGCCTGGGTCAGGCTTTGATGTCAAACCTACGAAGAGGAGGCAGGATCAGGCACATGGCTCGCTGCTCTGCCAGACTCCTGAATTCCAGATATCTTATAAGACCACCTAATTTTTTTAATTAAAAACCTCTGGGAAGAGGGCGGTGGTGCGAGTTTTGATGGAATTGATTGTTGCAGGTCATGGAACAGGGTGAGGATTTCAGAGTTGTCTCCAGAGTTGAGGCTTAGGAGAGATGGAGAAGGGTCTGGGGATAACAGAATCAAGTAATGTTTTGGGTTGGAAGGGACCTTGAAGAGCATGTAGGTCTAATCCCCCTACCCTGAGCACGGACACCTTCCACCAGACCAGGCTTTTCAGAGCTCCATCCAAGCTGGCCCCGAACACTTCCAGGGATGGGGCATCCACAACTTCTCTGGGCAACTTGTTCCAGTGCATCACCACCCTTACAACAATTTCTTCCAATATCTAATCCAAACCTACCCTCTTTCAGGTTAAAGGCATTGCCCCTTGTCCTATCACTATATGCCTTTGTAAAATGTCCCTCTCCATCTTTCTTGTAGCTCCCTTCAGATGAGTGTAGTCTAATGGAATAGGAAGGGGTAAAACGATTTCATGGGTGGGTTTTTTCAGAAGATTCAAAGGAAAAAGGCAACAGGTGGTCAGGATGGAAAGAGTTACAGGAATGATCTGGTGCTTAGGACACAGACCTGGAAGTCGGAGACTTTGATTAGCATCAGCTCCACACCTGACTTGATTTTTAAGTCTTGAATAATAAGTTCCTTTCTGTACTATGGAAAATAGTTAATAATACCCAACAGAGTTGCTTTGGCTTTGTTTGGTAGTTTTGTTTGCTGAGGTTTTTTGTTTTAATTTGGAGTTTTTTCTTTTGGAAACACAAACTTGCATTGATTGAGCTGCTGTATCTCATAGTTGATATCTTTTTGATTTCTGATAGTCAAGAAAAATAGTCTGGAGACTAATAATTGGTCTGTACTTTTCACTCTAGCACTCTCTTTCCTGAAGTAGGAAGCATTGACTTAGAGGTTAACAGCATTTTTTCTATGTGAAAGTGTCAGAAATTATCATATTCCAAATCCATGTTTATGGTTCATTGTTTTTGATGAGTGTGATAAATTTATGTTCCTCAGAGGCCAACCTTGAGTGAGGACAAGCAATGTGATGTTGGCAAATTATGTTAAAAGAATGTGATCACTTAAAAATTGTATTTGTTCTTCATTTAGGGGAAAATGGGTGATTTAACAAATTAACAATATGTATTCACTCCCCCTTTTGTGCCTTAAGTTACTTGGCTGAGTTGGTGCTGGCAACAACCAGGACTACAGTTAGCATTTAGTAGTTTCAGAGGCATAAATAAACTGGGTTTTTTACACCAAGATTTTAGCATTTTTCTCTGAGCAAACCTATGCTTTTGTTGTCTGTTAAGTAGTTATTATTAACAACTCTGCAATCTGATACTCTCAAGCTAACATGTATCCTCCTTTGAAATTGATCTCGTGGCTTGGACTTCGACTGGAGCAAGGCGTGACCTGCTTGCTCTCTTTTTGTCGAGGGATACTCGTGAAAAGGAGAAAAAGCAACTGAAACCCAGCCTCTAAAGCCCTTTCTGCCTTCGAATGTACGGCATTACATTAGTTATTTGATATATAGATAAAGAATAAAGCTTAATGTTCGCTGTTCTTGATGCACTGTTAATATTTTGTTGACTTTTGAGGTTCATTTTTCTGTAAAATTTTTTAATTGCCAAAGCTACTCTGAAAATCCTTTGATTTTTGCACCTTTACACAGAAGGATGTTTATAGACTTCTAGGGTGGATTTATTGAAAACATTTGTCACTAGTTTAAGGAAAAAAAACCAACAGAATAGTCCTATAAAGATTGACTGGTCTGAAATGACATATAGAAAACAAATAAAAACCTCATTAACCATATATATCTGTTCTCTGCATAGCAAGTTTAGATTTCCAGTTTAAATTTCAGGACCATGTCCTTATCACTTCCATCCACCTTCCATGAATTCTAGTCCTTGGACTTTATATACCTTTTTGTTTAGAACAAATCATTCTCTTTGTGCTTTTTTTGTCTATGTTTTAATTGATGATAAATGCTTTGATAGTAGTAATATTTTTTTTTCAGCAGGTATTTTGAATGAATGGTGCAGAAAAGATGAATTCTGCTATGAGTGAGGAGCCTGATGCACTCTCTGTAGTTAACCAACTCCGAGATCTAGCAGCTGATCCATTGAACAGACGGGCCATTGTTCAGGATCAAGGATGCCTGCCAGGTCTTATTCTGTTTTTGGACCATCCCAACCCTCAGGTTGTTCATTCAGCTTTGCTAGTAAGTATTCTGGATATAAATTTCTATGTTGGTAGAGCTTTAAATTTTGTTAAACAAGTTGTTTAAACAAGCAGTTTACAAATGAAACTGTTTAAACAATTTGTTTGGACAAGTAAAAATGTGAGAATTAATGCCTGGTTTTATGTTATGTTGATATTCATTACATGTTTGTTTTTGTTTTTTTTTAAACCATGTATTTCAAAAATGACAGATTGTTCCAGGGGATTTTTTAAAAGATATTAATTTACTTTGCATTTTTTCCCTAATACAGCTATTTCACTTTTTGTGTGGAGGGAGGTAAGGACCCTTAAATCTCTTTTTTAAGATGAAGTCATAGAGCTTGGTAAATATGGACAGTGATTTGATATTCACGTTATAAAAATCAAAATCCAGTCATAGGATATCTTGGGTTAGAAACAATCTCCTGAGGTGATGTAGTCCAATCCCATGCCCACATTGGGTGCACTCAGATCACAACTCATGATTGTGTCTGCTTGATCTTGAACACAGCGAAGGATGAAGGTCCCTCTCTGATACACTGTTCCAGCATTTGAACAGCCTCATGGTACTAAAAACAAACAAAACCCTCTCAAAACTGAAAGAACCAAGCAACCCAAAATCTATCAGTATCTAGTACAATATGTTTCAGCTTTTGCCTGTTTCTTCTCATTCTAAATCATAAATGCAGAAGTCGTGATTTCTTATCCTGAAATGTGGTATTAGCTTAAAAATGTATTTCTTGCTTAGAAATGGGAGAAACAATAGTCAGAATTTAAGAGTTGAATTAGACTTCTAAGATTTTAAGTTACTGAAATTTATGTGCTGCTCTTTTTTTTTTTTTCAATTATGTCATTATTGAATTGTAAAGAACGTGAAAGAACAAAGAGCCCTGGCTCTTACATGCAAGTGTGCATTATTCTTTATATCACTGAGACCTATCTGTACCATAATTCTTTGTTTTTCATTTGTATTGCTTTCATTGTGGATATTAGTGGACTCTTGAAGTTACTTTAGTGACTGATTTCTTTTGGGTTTGGGGAGGGAGGTCCCATAAGCCAGGAAGCCTGTGTCCTGCTCTTAGTTTTTTAGGTTAGCCTTGCCATAGCATTTGGCAGACTATAATTTTCTTCAGTAGGAGAATGTAGATTTGAGTTTACTGTTCTTGGAAATGTGTTGCATTGGTTTTCTTCCCAGTGTAGTTTCCTTAGGCTGTGAATTTAAAAGAAGGTCTTGTTTGGATGTCCCACTGTCTTTTTCCTTCCTTTCCTATGTTGGGCTGTGTATTCCCACTGCCTGCATGAGATTCAGAAATCAGGCTCTTGATCATGTTACAAAAATTAGTTTTGTGTAAAAGGACTGGTTTTGTCAAGAGTCACGAGGACTAATCCAGTTTACAGTGTGGTTCCACAGCCCCTGATAGTACTCAAGTTGTGTTGAAAGGAAATCTCCTTGGGTGAGGATGGGAGGAAGATGGGTTGTTCCATGTAGTGATAACCTACAGTTAGAGTGGATTAAGAATCAGGATTTAGAGACCAGGATTTGGCTGCAATGAGAAATGGATCAGTTTATTGTGGAAATATGTTCTGGTCTGCTACTCAGACTCCTTGTGTTCATGAGTTCTTGAACTGCTTTGGTTCTGAAGGTTTAAATATCTTTGCTGACAACTTCTTAGACTTCATGTTTTATGTTTTTCCATTCTGAAAAGTCTTTTTGTTTTTGTAGTCATCCTGTTGGTCAAAAAGGGCTTCCATTTGAATGGGAATCATTGAAAGTAATGATCTTCCATTAAATGTGTACCTAATAAAGGGATGTGCAGCACTGATTTTAAATTTCTTCTCATACTACTCAGCAATTCCTGTACCTAAAATAGTAATAATCTGTATGAATCATATATTTAATCCATAAATAAATCCATATTTAATTTTTTGTGTGTTGTAGAACTTTTCAGGGAGGGTGTTTTCTCCCCATGTTGCAGTTTCAGCTCAGTCATTTCTTTGTATCTGATGAAGAATTGATATATACTTTATATATATTTCTGGTTTTCTCTAGTCTTGACTTCAGAAATTCTTTATGATACATTCAAATGCTAAAAGTTTTGAATTATTTAAGTTAGAAAAATCAGAAGTAATGCAGGCAATATTACTTTTTTTTTCTCCTCTTAAATTTGGGCTAAAATTTTATAAAATAGGACCCTGAAGTGAAGGAACTACTTTAAAATTTCACATAAAAACCATCAAAGATGTCTTTTTATTAAGACTGGCAGCAGTGTATTTTGTATTAAAATATGCAGATAGTCCTATTCATTATGATGAACTTACCTTAAAGCTAACACAGGTGTTTAGCTGAACAGAAGCTGAGCCAAAGTTCATAATGCTAACTTTCCCTATGCTTTCAGTATACTAGATTTAATAAGTGTAAATTATCTCACTTCTTTGAAGGTTCAGACCTTTGTGTCTCCCATGGGAGGCAGGAGGAATGGGAACTTCCTAGTGTTGAAAAGTTGGGTCAATTAAGTTGGTCTCATGACTTTGGTCTTATTTGAGCTGTGACTCAAAAAGTTAACTGTTAAGGGAATAGGTTTTTCTTTGTCCACCTAAGTTGCACCCTTACTAAATTGCCAGAATAAAAATGAGAAACTTGTTACACCAGCAAGGATACATTTCATAGTGTGCGAGTTAGTTGAGAGCTATCATTTAGGTATTTCCCCACAGTTGAAAAGTAAGATAATAAATGGATATATAACATTTATAAGTCGCAACTGTTGATACTGGTCTGCATCAGGAAATAACAAAAATCTCATCTAAAGTTCTTACCATGCCAGACAGCAAGCCAGAGTTTCTTGAAAGGTAACAAAATGGTCTTGTGAATTTTACCTGATATGTGCTGAAGATGACTTGGAAAAAACAAACCCCTATGATTAGTCCTCTATTTCTGAAGGGATTAAGGAGCATGTTATTTTTAAAGCAGTTACTGTGCAGTGTAGCTACTACGTGACTATATATAGAGTTGATGTACTTCTAAACCTTGTGTCACAAACCCCATTTTATAAATCATCGTATTTGTGTATTGCAGGATTTTTCAAGTGCAGTTCTTGTACCTACATCAGTAAAACACTTTTGGAGGCTCCTTCTAAGAAAGCTTTCTCAGCACAAACAATAGAGAGATGTCTCATGAGAAGAAGAGGTGACATTTTAATTGGAAGAGTGTTATGCTAGGAGGATAATATGAATATGCAGTTACTGACTGGGGTCAACAGTGTAAAATTGTGCAAAGAATCTACCTTGAAAGTCAGGCAAACAAAACCTTGGGCAACAAATAAGTCTAATATCCCAGTTTAGGTCACAGTAAGCTAAGAAGCTTGCTGCTGCTCGTATTCTTATTCCTGCACAGAATGATGAAGTTGTAATTAGTCTTCAATAGCTTATACATGTGTTAGACCTCTTTTTGTGGACAATAGGAACTTGGTAGTGATGAGGTTTCTAGTACTGAGGGAGCCCACAGAATTGATGGAAATCATACTAGAAGCATCATGTATAAAAATTACTTTAGATCTCAGGTCACATAAATGTTTATTGGAAGGGACTTCTGGAAGTCATTCACTTCAGTTTCCTGTTCGAATTGGGACTTTCACCAGCACTCAGTCAGGTCAGTTGTAGCTTTGTCTTGTTCACTCTGCAGTTCCTCTAGGTTATCTGTTCCAGTGTTGTACTACCTTCAGAAGAAAAAAGCTTTTTATAGTACCTGATTTGAGCTTCCCAAGCTATAGTTTGTGGCTGTTCCCCCTTGTCTGCTGCTGTAGAGGAAAGCTAGGCTCAATCATCTTTGTAAAGGCTTCTTGCATAGCTGCAGACAGCTGTTAAATAATCCCTTAGGCTCTCAGCTGGTATAAACAAACCCAGCCTCTCAACCCTTTCTCATAGATTAGATTCTCTGTGCTTTCTGTGTATTTATAAAAATAAAATGATTTTTTGATATTCAAAGTAGGTGATAATTTTCTCTTCCTGCTAGAACTGCCTCTGTGACTGTTTTGCAGATGTGCACTAACAGAAATGACAGAAGATGTACTGGATGTATTGCTAATCTGCTGTGGTCCTCTTTCTTTTAGGCTCTACGCTATTTGGCTGAGTGCCGTGTCAACAGAGAAAAGATGAAGAGTGAATTGGGTATGATGCTCAGTTTACAGAATGTAATACAAAAGTAAGTTTGCAATGGGATGTTAGATCCAAGCAGTGTAAACATACACTGTGATACAATGTAAAACTTGGACTGAACTTGTATACTGAGTTACTAATATTTCCTTGTTGAAATCACGTGACTGAAAGTAATCAATGATTTTAATTTTTCTGTATTTTGAGGTAGTCACACCATAGTCTACAAGAAGTATTAATTTGCAGGTCATTTGCTAAACAACAAGTCTTCTTTGCCTTGTTCGATAACTAATTTTGTCCCTTTCCTTCAGATTCTCTTATAATCCTTCTCATCATTGTATAAGGTTGTCTTGCAGTAGTGCATTTAAAGAAATTGCGTGGCATCTGCCACATTCTTTGAACCCCACCTTTGGGTAGGGAATTTGTTTCAGTGTATTTTTGGAAGTAAGTATCTGCAGTTCTGTGTTGAGAAAACATCTTACAGATGGGGTAGAAATTAATGAGGTTTGTAGGGGTCTCTGATATCTATGTATGAAGTGTCAGATGGGTTATGTCTCTTAAAATTTGCAGTTGTTGGATTTTCTCAAGATTATAACTGCTGAGTCTTGAATACTGGAAGATCTCTGTGTACATGCAGACTGGAGATGATGCACATGTGCATTTAATCAACAGAAATTTATGTGATGAACTAAGGTGAATCACTATTCAAAAGAAACCCCAACAATCTCCTTCAATGATTAGTCTGTCATAATAAGAATTAACTTGCCATCAAACTATCTGAAGGGGATTATTTTACACACAGTTTGGTAGTGCTCTGTTGGAGCTCTGGACTTTGAAGATGTTAGGAGCTGTTCTGTGGGGGAGGAGAAAAGCCATGTTGCTGCACTGAGACATCTCAGATGAATATTTAAAACAATTATCTAGAATACAGTAAAACACGAGTGAAATTGTATATTAAATATTCAAGTATAAAGGTTTTGAATGTTTTAATATGTTAGTTGAACCTCTGTCACTTGTGCTGTAGATGTACAAGTTTCTTTTAGAAGAAGCACAAAGCTAGACTTTACTAGTTCCTTCATCCACAGCCCTGCCAGTTCTTGGCGGTGTGTATCCTATTATCATAGAATGTTAAGGGGTTGGAATGGACTTTAAGGATCATCAAGTCCCTACCCACTAGACCAGATTGCTCAATGCCTTACCCAACCTGGCCTTGAACCCTGAGAGGGTTGGGGCATCCACAGCTTCTCTGGGCA
>VZTT01042943.1:0-12722 GCA_013400855.1 Buphagus erythrorhynchus | reverse complement strand
GTGCAAGGCAAATAACTTCTAAGTCCAAGCTATTCACTGCAAGTTAAGAAAACACTGAACTGCCTGAATTTCACTTAAAAATCTCCATGATTTCATGTTATATTTGTTCACTTGAGAAAATGGAGCACATGTTGCTTCAACTAAGCAATTGCAGAAGTTTACTAAACAGCTTCAGAAAGCTTTCTACTAACACAGTGCATGTGCATCTTTTGAATGCTGAATCTGCTCCCACAAAGGAGCTACCTTGCATTACTGCGGTGCATCTTCTGCACAGTAGTAGCATTATAAAAATGTACAGCAAACTGTCTTGGGGGACTGACTGCCATTAAAAATATACCTGGATCTGTTCCTGTGTCTAGCTCATCAATGAGCTGTACCAAAGTCTGGATGTCCTACTAAGTGAAATAATTACTTAGTTTCACAGATATTCACCAGAGCAGACCTGTATGTATATCTATACATTTTGTCACTAACACGAGATTCAGTATATTCCCAGCATACTATCACATCCGGTAAATTTACAACAATTTGCCTCACAGCTCCACCTCCCAAACCTAGAAAACATACCAATGTTCACTAACAACTTGGCCATTATAAAGCTGTAGCCCTCATGAAAACTTACCCACTCTTTGCTATCAGAATTTTACCCAAACTTCTAAAGAGACAATAACAAAAACATAAATGGAAAAGGTTATTTCAGTAAATAATTATAACCAAAACGTGGATATTGANCAAAACGTGGATATTGACTGCAACAATAGTAAGTCTTTGCAAAAGGAAAGCCCTGAAACATTTGATTTTTTTTAATCTTTTCATGTATCTCCCTTCCCTTGGTGTAAGAGCTCATTAGGTATCATGGGTAGGAACAACAGTTATGAGATACTGAGTGATCCAGCTTAAACAGTAAATAAAAATATAATTTTAAGCTATATTCAAATAACTTGCTAGCAAATCCTTCAGAAATTGTCTTTTAAGGACTGATAGCATGCCCACTATTCTTGCGACTCTCAAGTGTTTCAAATATTGAAAAAATCAGTCACAGAAGAAAACAAAGTTAAGAAGGTACTAATGATGTGACTTTTATTTTAAAGCAGAAAAAGAATTAGCATGACAATTTTCAGATGTACTGTTAGGAAACAGATTCACATTTTCTGAGATCTCATACAACTAAGCTATCTTGCATAGATTAGTTCTCAGAAAGGCTACCGCAAGAAGTAACAAATTTATGAACCGTGAAAGTTGTTGTGGGTCCCTTCTTCAGCATTGGTTCAAGATGGATCACTTTTTTGGTTAGGATATGTCTGAGCTTTCCTCATCATTTGGCAACATTACTTGATTATGCAGAAAGGAGAATATGTACACAGGGTACAAACTGCACAGCCTACTGAGGAAGGAGAAAATCTGCCTCACACACACAGTAAGTCAAAATTTTTACTGAAACACTTAGCTTTTCTTGTAGTACTTATGAGCTTTTATAATCCCCACATATTACTGCAAACACACAGTATTATAAAGTTAAGTGAGACTGCTGAGGCACTGGAACAGGCTGTCCAGAGAAGCTGTGAATGCTCCATCCCTGAAAGTGCTCAAGACCAGGCAGGATGGGGCTGGGAGCAACCTGGTCTAGCGGAAGATGTCCAATGGCAACAGTAGAAATGAGATAACCTTTAAAGGCTCCTTCAAATCCAAACTGGTTTAGGATTTTTGTAAATCACCACTCATGACAGACATTAAGACATGAAAATAATTAAAAGAAGACTATCTCAATAGATACAGTCTCCCTAAAATACAGGTTAAAAAGGGGAAATGCGCTTGAGGTAAACTCAGGATGCAGACATTTTTCTTCCTGTATTAATTCTGAAACATGTTTTAAGTTTACAGTCCAAGTTATGGTCTACAGCTGTTGAGCAAATTACGGGGAAGTAGTCAGTCGGCAGCTTAAATGTTATAAGACAAATGTCAAGTTTTCCCCACAGCCACTATTGAGTTTAATAGCTACAACACATTAACATTCTGTCACAATACATTTCCTAGCTGTAAGTACTGTAAAGTTCTAATAATTTAAACACTTTCTGAATCACTCTAAAAGATATATTTGTTCTATTTTTTTTAGACAGCCAACACTTCCTTTAACTCCACAGTATTGCTTGTTTCAAAATTCTGAAGAGTAAAAGAAGAATTTTTCACATCACAGTTAATTAAAACAGGCATCACTTTTATATGGCAGCCTTTTCTGTGGTAGCAGAACCATCAAAATGGACCTCACAATGACAGTAAATAATTGTAGTGTCACTAAATTATTTCAAATTATTAGTGTCAATAGAAGGACATTATGAATGCTTACACAGTAAAAGTTACTAACACACAGACCTGTAAAAAGAAGCTTCAAACCAATTTCTGAAATATTGTGATTCTTGTCTAAGTCATCAGACATTTTAAAAGCCTTGTACCACAAGAAAGTAACACTGAGCCATAAATTTCCTCACAAAACAGCTTTACCATCCAGCATTTCCAATTCTGATCGTCCAAGGAAAAACAACTTCTCATGAAGTGTGTGCTGGGTTTGGGGTAGAGTCAATTTTCTTAACAATGGCTTGTATGGGGCTGTGTTTTGGATTTGTGCTGAACGCAGGGTTGATAATATAGAGATGATTTTGTTATTGCTGAGCAGGGCTTACACAGAGCCAAGGCCTGTTCNAGCCAGGACAGGTGACCCAAACTGACTGAAGGGTCCAGACCATATCGTATGGTCAGTACATAAAATAGGGGAAAGGAGGAAGGAGGGCACATTTGGAGTGATTTGTGTTCTCAAGTGACTGTTAGATGTGATAGGGCCCTGCTCTCCTGGAGATGGCTGAACATGGGAAGCACCAAATGAATTCCTTGCTTAGCTTTGCTTGTTTGCATGGCTTTTGCTTTCCCTGTAAAACTCTTCATCTCAACCCATGACCCTGCAAATTCTCTACCCAGTTCCAATGATGGGGGAGTGAGTGGTTGCATGGGGCTTGGCTGCTGGCTGGGGTTAAACCACAGCAATGT
The DNA here is from genome assembly GCA_013400855.1 of Buphagus erythrorhynchus. Classification (NCBI taxonomy): domain Eukaryota; kingdom Metazoa; phylum Chordata; class Aves; order Passeriformes; family Sturnidae; genus Buphagus; species Buphagus erythrorhynchus. Next base: position 9,683 of record VZTT01042943.1, on the reverse strand, counting down.
GCCAAGTGGCTACACATAAAGTAAGCTTCTTTTAAAGTGATTAGTGGTGATGTAAGAAGGTAATATCCACTTTTGGAGGTCTAAGTCCATGTTTTCAGGAAATACTAAATTAATTAATACCAAACAACAGAGAACCACAATGAAGACAAAGATACAACATTTCTTCTCCTGTCCTCAATATTGAAAAATAAAAGGACAATATTTAAAGAAAGATTTTCCTCGTAACATCGTCTGGACAATGTTACAAAACTAAGACCCCTTAAGAGGCAAATTCAGTCCCACTCTCTAAAAATGTAATTCATTTATGAAAGGTTTTAAGGATATGCAAATGCTTAATGAGCAATATGCTTTAAAATATGGATATCATGTATTTGAGTGAAATAAGTAAACAGAATTTATTTTGGCTATATTTACCCTGAAACAATGTTGTAATTGAGAGCTGGGTGATCTTTTGGCACAGGAGGTACAAGAGGCTCTGGCTGCCATTCTTCAATCAACTCTTCTTTTTCCTGATCAGGAGAAAAGAAATACTGTTTGAGAAGGGAATTCCCCTAGAAAACACATTATGGACTAAAAACAATTGATAACAATTGTATTAGAAATCGCATATGCCAGTACACATCACCTTTCTGATACACTTAAAATTGATATCTCAGGATCTTTAAATGAGAGGCTCACAATTATGAAACCGGAAAGAGAATAAGATATAAAGAAACATGGACCAAATATATGTGTGTATTAAAGATCTTACACGATAATCAAGAGATGAGATACTAACATGACATCTCTGCCAAATTTTAATCAATACTGTTTCATTCAATCTATTAAATATGAAAATTCTCCTCTACAGTTTATGTAATTGAATATGTATTACATAAAAATTTAATATAGATTGCCTCAATTTACATTCTCAAGTCTCCACCAGTGCTGTTTGAACAACACTAGCATTACAACACTTAGCAAAGTAACAAATATGTGAGAAGGATACACTGGAGAAAAACTGCCAAGTGCTCAAGAAAAGGTAACAGCTAGTAAACTACATATCCTACACCTAACCATGGAGGAATACCGAGAGCACATTCATTTTCATAGTACCTAAATTCAAGTTAATCTCAGAGTGGAACCACAACCACAGCCCAAGGGAGAAAATTCCATCTTTGTCTCACAACACTAGTGGGCATCTCTATACCATATTATTTTCTGGGTGGAAAATAAAAAATCAAAGAGGTAATTTTACACTAAAGGCACTGATCCACCACACTGCAAGCCAGCAGCTGCTACTGTGCAGTCCTCTCCCATCCAAACATTCCTGTTCTTTGTGCTGGCAGAAGCAGTTACAAAACCAGGCAAAAGCCTTATTAAGATCCAGATGAAAACTAAGTCAGCAAAAGCAGGATGGGATACATATCTAAACTAGAGCCCACAACAAGAGTCCAAATCTCAGCCTAGACTGGCTGATGGAATTGGGAAACCACATCCAGAGTTGCAGCTGCCCAGCAGTATCTTTTACTTTTCCACAAGAGTTCAAAAAGGGGTTCTGACAATCACATGTATGGATGAACACTGTAACTACAGTAAATTAGCATGTTCCAATTGCAGTTAAGATCTATGAACATAAAGATAATGAGTAATTCCTAATTAGTATTCCTATCCCCCACTCACACTAATTTTTAAGAAGTTTCTACTCATCCCTTCAAAATCTTTGCTGCACACAAATTTAACAGCATAGGTTACAAGCCACTAAGGAGACATGTCAATATCCTAATTTTTTTCTTAACACAACTCAGAATATACAGAAGTGGAATTGTCCTTTCAAACAACACCATTTCATTAATTCTAGTTCACATTCATTCTCCTCATCCATTACATAGCATTTTGCTTTTTCATGGACATAGACAAATATTTGCATATGCACATCTTTTGTCATGTTTCCACGAGTTTTTAGCAGAGGACGGGACTGGAGACAATGATGATTAAAAGGAGCACCAATCTCAATCTAAACCAGCCACCCACCACTGCAGACAAGACAGTGCAAACCCCTTCCTCCTTCCATTCACCAAGTACCTCAGTGCACCGGCCTGTCCTTCTGACTGTTCAGGGTAAACACAACCATCTGCCTCTGAACAAAAGGACAGGGCAGAAGCAGACTTTCATGCAGTGGCCCAACATCAGAGTACTTCTATCTTTTATCTCCTAGACAGATAAAATTTCACACTAATATAAATAAAAAAAGTTGATTTTCAAACATACAGAGTAACCATAATTTTAATTCACACTGTAACGTCCTCATTGTGTAGTTGATTTGCATATTTCTTCTTAGTTGCTGCGCTGAAAACATCCACTTGATGATGAGAATTAACTCAAAACTTTCAGTTTCCACTTTCTTGGACTGCAATGTATGTGAACTCATCCCTCAACTTTNATTTTATAAACTATAATATACATACATTTTTATACATTTAGCTTTTTTCTGGCTCTCTGAACCCTAACCCAAACCATAATGGAAGCTTGGTGCTGAGGCTGAAGTCCCCACCTTCATGGGTGTCCCATATTAGAAAGGTGTGGAGGCAGAAATATTGGTACCTCGCTGTGATCTCTTAGGGATGACTTTTCCAGCCTCAGTATCCCTTTGAATATGAACTTTCTGGCTCTTTGAAGCCCAACCCTACATGTAGTAGAATCTTGAATCCATTTGTGCATATTTATACATAAGAATATCTTAAATATGTTTATCTAAATACACACAGATACTCACAAATACGTATAATATGGTTTTGGGTGGTTGTATTCTGTTGTGGATTTTACTTTTTAATTGCCATATACCTTAGGTAAGGAAAACACTTGGGTGGAATCACATTCAACTCAAATTATTTTAAAAGTTGCCTTGCTCACCCAGGTTCTTAAGAAGAGGTAGCAATTTTGTTCATGAAGACAGTTCTTAGCTAGCACTAGTGTTTTGAAACAATGTCATACATGCAGATTCTACATTAACATCAAAAGATTAATAAAACTTTTTATTTACTGGTCCTCAAATAAGTCTTTAATTTCAGTGTTTATAGACTCATGTAACATAATGGGACAAATTGGCACAAATACTGGGCACGCCAGTTAGAAATTTCTCTCCTTCAAAGTATATATGTATGTTCATACATAAGAGAAATCTTACCTACCTAGGGAGTCTTCACTCAGAATTACTGAAAACCTTTGTAAGAGCAGACTACCTCTGCTATTCCCTATAGAACAGTATCTGATTAGTCTGTGAATGCTGCTCCTGCAAAACAGAGCTCTCAATGTCTATGTATTTCTCAACTGCACATCAAACATTTGTCTCTGACAGGAACTTTCCAGCCTCCTGACTAGTATCACTCAAATAAAATGCATCCCATGCATTTTACTCCCCATACTGCAGTGGAAATTCTAAAACCAAAGAAAAAAACTATTCCTCCCATTTGCAAATAGGAAGATGTGACTTTTAGTAGTACTTCAGGGATTTTGAGAGAAAAACTCAGTATCATTACCATTTACTGCAGAGTAAAAGACAAACAGAACCACAGGGCACCCTCCTTTCACACATAGCTAAATGCTGCCGTGCAAACTTCCACAGCCCACTCCAGTCCTCACTGTCACTTTGTCACTTTCTACAGATTTTACTTTGTGTGAAAGCCCATAGAATCTATAACCAGCACCCTGTATGGCCACAACACTTATTTATGTTTCCTAAAACGCCCAACTATCAGGAACTTACAGTATCAGAGAAGCACTCCACCTCTTTAGTAAATTATTTGGGAGATACTACTTTCTAAAAGAAGCAGTAGGAATACTTACAAACACTATTACCAAAGCATAAGAGTTAGTCAGTTGAAAGGTAATTTCTGCACTTATTTCTTAGTATTCTTGGCTACACATTTGCCTGAACTTAGAATCCACCTTCAGGGTGGATTTCTTCACAGTTTTAGAAGAATGACTCCTAAGTGCACTAGGTTGCACAATATATCATCTGCTTCTCGTTCCCCAGGACTGACTTGTCCTAGTATCACTAAGATGGCTGTGCAGTAATTGTATTCTTCATTAAAATTTATTACATGGAGCCAGCTTGGCTCTGGCAGCATTCCCAACAATAATTCACAAAGAAACTTCAAGTACCTTTACATGAGTGGCTGGCATAAAGGTAGTGTATGCTCTACCACCTGAGCAGGCCTGTCTCCTGCTCAGTTGTACCTGAGCAACCTAGTATTTCTTTCCAATGTGGTAAAGACTAGACACCAAAGCATGACTCAGACTAGAACAAGTCAGAAGACAAATCAGCAGCAGTTTCCTTGCTGAACAGCTGGCATGTTTCTACACGCAGATGAACACACCAACCAAAGTCTGGCTGTATGGGATCCTGTATTATACGAAACAGAATATACTGGGTCTGGCTGTGATGATGGAAATTTTCTTCATAGCAGCTCACACAGTGCGGTGAGCAAAACAATGTTGGTAAAACACTAAAGTTTTATCACTTGCTGAACAACTTCTGTTTCATACTCTGTTCCCAGAGAGAATAGACTGGTGCATGCCCAAGAGATTGGGAAAGGACACAGTCAGGCTTGAACTAACAAAACATAAATTTCATACTGTATGATGTCACACAATAAAAGTTAGCAATAAAAATTAGAAGAGGGGTTTTAAGGAATTTAGTCACCTTTTGCTGGGGAACTGTCTGATATTGGTCCATCCATGGGATTTGGTGAGTGAGACATCACTTGTCTTGTTTTCTATCTCCTTATTTCCTTTGCATATTAAATAATTTTATATTAACTCACAAGTTTTTTTGCTTTTACTCTTCCTTTGCTTTGTGAGCAGTTGAGCAATGTTCAAGCCTACTGGGATTAATCCACAACACAGACTAGTGCCAATTAGGTGCAGATTTTTCATATAGTTTAAGGAGAAGGCACGTCTCTGTGTGTTCACAGCTATTCCCCTACACAAAATACATGAGCTCGCTTCACAAGAATTATTTACACTGTAGAAAGAATAATGGAATCATTCCATGACTCTGATGTATCAGTTTGCTTAACTCCTCCAACTGTAGAAGACGTATTCACATTAACTTCACTGCTGTGATAATGCTTACTTTCGGTGAACTATCTGTAGACAAGAAATTCCCTTCCAAATAGTTCTTCCTAAAGCAACCACTTCCATCTTCAAAGGTCAATGACACAGTCAGCTACTCTCACCGCCTTCATGGCTAGCCAACTTGAACATAGGATCAGAACAAAGAGCATTCATCCATGCTATTTTTTTTTGCCATCAAGATAATGGTAACAAGCCAGTGGCGTCTTTAACAGTCAAACCCTTAGCTGCAATACGATTCACAGCACTCTGTAACTTTTTGCATCTCCCACCTGCAATGTGAATCAATGTATCTAGTCTATATACAAGGTAATTCTTGATCCCCCATTGCATTTTTCCTAGTATTCACATTCTTTTTCACCCTTCAACCTCGGAAAAGTTTGTATAAATCTCAACAAAAGTATCACAGCAATAACATATTTGCATGTTTCTATTTTTCAGAAAGCCTATTGACTGCTATCCTGACAGTGAATTTTAATACTGCCATCCTGCAAAAATAAGGTTATTTAAGCCTAAGCCATTTCCACATGTTTTTCCTCCTGACACCCTTCTAAACCCTTGCTTCCACTGAGCTGTAGCAGACTGGCTACATGTGCAATCTCTCAGCTGTTTACGGCCCCCAGTTAAACAGACACAGAACAATTTTCTTCCCCACATAGTGCTATTAGAGATCTGTCTGCATACTTTCCTCAGCTTCATCAAAATGTTCAGTCACAAATTAAGATGATGGCCTGCAACTGCATGATAAAATCCAAGATGCACATAGAGATACACGAGTGAATTTCTTACTTTGTAAGGAAAAGACAGGTTTCATCTTTTTTGGATCACTAATTATCCAAGAGTTGCAAAGAGCCTTTTCCTGCCTTCTACTGTAGAGAGAATGACTCTCTAAAACAAGAAATGTATCCTTCAAAATACTAGAGATGAAAACTATCTGATGCAGGAAAAGTCTAGTAGATGAACTGTATTAGTTTCTGGATGGACAATCAGGGCCTACTTTAAGGCTGCAGTATGTCTTCCTAGAACACGAGCACTCGGGTGTTTCACCACACTGGAGCTCCCTTTGCATTCATTCCTCCTCCGTATTAATATCAAATAATAATGGCAAACTTCGAGTATCCCAGGATCAGTTCGAACTCTTCCAAGCACAAAACTGAACTGGTCACTTCTCAATTCCTGCTCAGTTCACTTTCTGCCTCCAGTTGTAGAAGCATTTGGGTTGGAAGGGACATTAAAGTCCATCTGATTTCAATATCCCTGCCACTGGCAGGGACAACTGCCACTAGACCAGGCTGCTCAGAGCCCCATGCAATCCAGCTTTAAACACTTCCAGGGACAGGGCATCCAAAACTTCTTCGGGCAGTCTGCGTCAGTGCTTCACCATGCCCACAGTAAAGAACTCCTTCCATAGTATCTAATCTAAAGAAGCTATTCCCCCTTGTCCTGTCACTACAAGCTCTTGTAAATAGTCTCCCTCTATCTTTCTTGTAGGCTCCCTTCAAGTGCTGGAAGGCTACACGTAAGTCATCCCTAAGCTTTCTCTTTTCTAGGTTAATCAATCCCAATTAATTCTCTCAGCCTCTTCTCATAGCAGAAGTGTTACATCACTCTGATCATCTTGGTGGCCTCCTCTGGACTCACCCCAACAGGTCCACGTCCTTCCTGTGCTGGGACCCCAATGCTGGATGCAGGGTTCCAGCTGGGGTCTCACCAGAGCAGAGCAGAGGGGCAGAATCCCCTCCCTCCCCTGCTGCCCACGCTGCTTTGGATGCAGTCCAGGACACGTTTGGCTTTCTGGGCTGGGAGTGCCCATGGCTGGGTCATGTCCAGCCTCTCACCCACCAGCACCCCCAAGTCCTTCTCACAGGGCTGCTTTCCATCTGTTCATCTCCCAGCCTGTGCTGATATCAGAGGTTGTTCTGACACAGGTGCAGCACCTTGCACTTGGTCTTGTTAAACCTCATGAGATTCCCATGGACTCATTTTTTGGTCTTGTTCCCTCAAGGTTGTGTCAGCCACAGCACTCAGCTTGGTGTCATGTGCAAATTTGCTGAGGGTGCACTTGATCCTATCATCTAAGTCATTAATTAAGATATTAAATTAATTGAGATATTAAGTAACAGTGATTCCAGTACAGATTCCTGAAGGACACCACCTGTCACTGATGTCCGTTGGGACTCAGAGACAATGTCCGCTACCCTTTGGGTGAGACCATTCAACCACTTTCTTACCTACCTAGCAGTCCATTCATTACATCAATTTCTCTCCAATTGAGACAGAAAGATGTTGAGGAGGACCATGTCAAAGGCTTTATACAAGTCCAGGTAAATTACACCTGTAGCCCTTCCCTTTTCCACCAGTGGAGTCACTCCATCACAGAAGGCTACTAGGTTGGTTAGGCAGGACTTGTCCTTTGTAAAGCCATGCCAGGGGTCTCAATAAATACTTGCTAAAGTGTTCTCTAGAACATTCTAAGCCCATTTAATAAGTGCTCCCCAAATGAGGACACTGCCTGCAGTTTCGCTCACAATTACAGGCTTGTGCCTACAGTCCCTGCATCCTGTTCACTAATGAATTACACTAAACATACATCCTTAATGTGCATCCTTAGTGAGAATAAGATCAAAAAGCATGCAAACACATGACATAGATGGGAATTACATATGCCCATTACAAGTACCCATAAATCTCTCTCACAAACTTTCTTTAGTACCATGAAGAAATTTCAGTATTTTATCCTATTTACAAGGGATATCACTACTCTGAAGCTCAAATAAACTAGTCCAGGGACATCTTCAAAACAAACTTTACTCATTTCTCAGAGTCTACAGCCAGAAGTCAGGAAGAAATTCCAGTCTTCGCAAGTACAGCTTTTTTATTTTCTCGGGACATTGCAAAGGAAGAAAACTGCTGTTAAACTACAATTTGTGTGGAACCCACTGTAAACTCTCAGAGTTATTACTCATAGACACCACATATACAGACTGACCACTTACCTACCATCTACAGTCTTACAGTTCATTTTGCTTGGTGGGCATTTTTAACATAGCTTTTATTTTTTAAAATAAAGCCACCATTGAGTAGAGCTAATGACAGCTTTTCATAGCTTAACAATCATTGTCATATCAGTTTTCTCATTTCTCAGACTCACAAACACAGTGCTACTTTAAAAGCACAAACTGACGTGTTTAAAGCAATATGTAGTTCCTGAGTCCAAAGAGAGCTCACCCTTTGAAATTAAAGAAAAAAAAGCAGAACCATTTATAATGCAGCAGTAGTTCAACACCCAATACAACGATTGCTATGAATTGTTTCTCTAAAGAGAAATATTTTTTCATATACCTTAAGTGTTAGATCAGATCGCTCTTGAAGCTTATACGTCTTGGAGAAAAGAAGTCTGATTATCCATAGTATTAGAATTCCTTCTAAAATGAGATGGTAAGCAGGAGCCTGAAAATGAAAGTACAAAAAACAGTCTACAGAGAATTCTATTTGAAGCAGTGTGATACAACACAACCATTTTGTCCCTACCAGCACACTCAGGAAAAAACTCAAAGCTGATCATCTGCTGATATATTTCTAAATCAGTAAAACTTTTAACTACCTGAAAGTGAAATGTTTTGCAGCTATTACTTGTAGCTGTTAACTTGAATTTGAATGGATTTGGTCTGTTGTTAATAAACAAGACATGTTCCAAGCTGATAATTTATTTCAGTTCCACATATAATTTGAATACTGAGAGTAAAGGCAGCTAAATTATACAAATTAAGATTAAGTTATACCAGTCAGTACTCATGAAGGGAGGCAGCTTTCAAAACTAGAAATATCCTGAGAGCCTAAAAGTCTGTGTCATCTATACAAAATCACTTCACCTCTCCATTTTTGTAACTTACAGTCCACCAGAAGGGACAGCCAGTATTTACAATTATCCTGGATTCAGTGCACTAGAGCATGCTACAGCTATGCACTTCTATATTTGGACTGCAAATCTTGCATACATTCCTAAAAAGTTACCACCCTTTGCCAAAGGGAAGGGACACAAAAACACCGATTATCATCAGGACATCCTTTCTAACATCACGAAACAAAGCTTAGGTACAAACATGCAGAGCTGATCTCCTCCAGAAGGGAATTCAAGTCTAAACACTTAAACGCCGTTTCTTCCTTTGCAAACGACATTTTTAAGTTATAAACCGTGACCCCAGTAAAATACTGTGAAGCTTTAGGCTTAATGTTCTGCTACACGCCTTAAATGTCGCTTTATAAACCTGGAGAAATAGGTCGTGCGTGTATATTTTGAACACACAGCCGCGGTACTCACGATCCAGCGAGTGCAGCCCGACCCCCGCAGCACTGACCCGCACCCAGCTCCCGATTCACCCCCCAGCACCGCCCGCCGCCGCCGTCCCCGGAGCAGCTCCAGCGACACCTCCCCGCTCCCTGCGCCCCAAGGCGCCCTCACGCCGCCCCACTCGGGGCGCCTGCCCGGCCGCACCTCGTAGAAGGCCTGGACCATCTCCACCAGCACCCACTGCTGCCCCACACCCGCCGCCGCCATGGCCGCGCCG